>JAOXJP010061767.1:0-15637 GCA_025762735.1 Platanus orientalis | reverse complement strand
CACTTTAGTATGAGATTGTTATATCTTTTAGCATGGTTTGAATGGTGGTTACAGGATTTATATTTCAGATTCATTATGGATCTTATATGAATATAGTTAAGGTGTTAGCTTATTATTCCGCTGCAATTGATTGAATGTGATGAATGGATTGAGCCTATAGTAATGCACATGAATGCAAAAAGAAAATTTATGGATAGAAATTGATAAAAGTGAGTGAATGATAAAGAAAAGAAAAAATATATATACATGCAATTGTTACCTCAATATATAAATGAATGATGATGTGTCTTGAAATTCGTGTCCTTTGGATATGGGTTTCAGGTCACCACAACAATTCTAAGGGTTTAGGGTTTTCCTAGCAAGAGTTTCAAGTAGAAGAAGAAGAGGAGAAGAGAAGAGACGAAGATTAGGAGTGAATATGTATGAAGAATGTGACTAACCTCTCACATACTTTGTCTCATATATCAAAATAGGAAAGAATATATCTACAAGTATTTACAATACCCTAATACCATACAAACACATATGTACCCCTACATACATAACCCCATATATCCATGTAATACAACACGCAGTCTTCAACTAGAAAGATCTACACAACAAATGTTTTTAGTGTATGGACAGATGGTAATGTAGTGGGTACCTTTCTGGTCTATAGTGGTTTTAGAAAGCCACACAACCTAAATCTCATAGATCCAAATGTATCCAATGGGTCAAATGATACGGTAATTGATGCAAAAAATGGATTGTTCTCTACAACTTTAGTTGATTATAGGGGCGCGGTGGTTCCATTGTTTAATATCTCTTTAAGTGGTATTGGATTTAGCCTACATTAAAGATCTATACCAATGCATATTATTGACCTACACTATCGGTTGTTGGAAAATGAAAATGAACTTAGAGAGGATGACAGAGTAGTGGACTGGTTTGAACCGATCCCTTGTGAGCATTGAACTTGAGGTTGGATTCTTTTTGGGATGGGGAAATGCAATAGCCAATGTGATGCCAAAGCATATGCAATCAAGAGAAAAAAATAACTGAAAGACCATGGATAGTCCTCCATGCGTGCATCTAGTAGTTTAGGTTTATATTTGTTTGTATTCAGAGTCTTTTTTTTAAGTGTAATAAGGTCTTTTATTGGCCAAGGGTCTAGTTGAAATTAGGATAAGTTTAGTTGTGTTTTTTTTTTTTTTACAAGTGTTTGAATGGGCTAGTCGTATAGCCAATCTTGAGAGTATTTCCAGATTTTTGAAAATCATAGAGAATATTTGTGGGGCCCATAAAGATGTGATCGATAGCCCCTAGAATTCTCAAGTTTTAGGAGTCTTTTATTTAGAAGTTGTTTAGTTTAGGAAAGTTCATTAATAAAAGAAGTCCTACAAGGACTAGGATTCTTAGTGGGTCAATATATAGAAAAATTTAAGGCTGTATTCATTAGTGGATGAATTTTGAATGAAGGAAAATTTGGTTTGGAATAGTCCAAGAGTGGGGCCAGGTAGTTTCTCTCTCTCCCCTTCATTAACTTCTCTCTTTTCTCTCTCCTCTATTTTCTCTCCATGAATAGCTTTATTTCTCCCTTACAAGGTCTTCTTCTACATCCATCTTTTCCTTCTCCACTAGTCTCTTCTGATTATTGCTCTTAATTCTTACTGTTTTCCTATATTCTCATCTCACTGTTACTGCACTTGGATTAAAGATTCAACAAAAAACTACTCTTTAATGTTTTCTTGGATCTGAAATTTGCAGACAACCCTATACCCATCTTTTCCCCTGCTTATTGTTTCTCCAAGGAAACTCCAACCCAAGCCTTTCTTCGTAGGCCTTACGACACACCTAGGTTGTTGCCCTTACTGTTAACTTTCTCATACATCAAAATCATCTCCTAACAGTACCTACAGCACCTGTAAAAACCAGCCCATACCCTCCTCTGTTAGTACCCTGTTTTCCTCTTAAACTTCTCCCAGATCAAGCCACTCAATCCACACAGTTTCCCTACCATTGCCCTTGATTGTCAGCCCATTAACCCCACATTATTAGCTTCTATCAATCACTGTTCTGTGCCAAAATCCAGCACTGTTAGAACTTTAAAATTCACCCCATCATGACCCTATATTTGTCCTAGATCTGAAGCCTAGTTAATCCCGTCTGCTCTTTCATAAAACCCCTTCTGTACCCCTATTTCAGCACCAATTAAGCCCCTTTTTATCCCCTGTTTACACCTCTTGTCTGCCCCTGTTCTGAGCACAAATTAGTCCTCTGTTTGTGCAAATCAGTGCCAGATCCAAGCTCTAAACAGGCCACGATTTGGACTCTAATCTGAACCTTTATTTCAGTTCCAATAGCTTACTGTTTAGACCCCTTTTGACCCCTGTTCTGTCAAAAAACAGCAACCTGTTTCTTCTACTCTGAGCCTCCCGAGAGCTTCAATAACATCTATATTTCTCTGAAGACCATCAGCCCTCGCCTTGCTGATTATCCTGCGTCACAATGATATGGTTGTAGCACACACAGAGGATATGGCAGCCATCCCTTTTTATTGCCTAGCCCATTGTAGCCCAATCAACCCAACCAACTTATTTAACCCAGCACCCCCAATCAGCCAGTCCATTACCCGTGATCCATTTACCCATGACCCATTTACCCATGACCCAACCATAAATTTAATCAACCTATTCACCCTAGTGATCAAGGGCCTTCCCAACTTCTCAAGTTCTCATTGAATGATACCTAGTGCTTAGTTGTTAAGGAAGTGGGTATATTTAATGTATTTTGTTGTTTTCCCATGTAAGTGGGTTTTTTAGTAGGTTTTGTGGTGTTGTTATCTACATATTCTAAAAAAGAAAAAAAGAAATGAAAGAAGACTTTCGGGATGCCATTTTATTCCAGTCATTGTTGAGCATGAGAGCTGCTCTCATTTTAGGTTGAGTGGTTCCTGGAACCATTTTCTCTTTTTTGTCTCATTCTCTCTTGTTGCAACTTGGCATGTGCAGCCCTTGTTTTGGTGATGAATCAGTGCTCCAACTATGGCACATGCAGACCTTGTTTTGGTGCTTTATTGGGGATCCAACTTGGGCACTTGCAACCCTCTTTTGGGTGCTGCATTGAAACTACCTGTGTGGCACATGCAACCCCTTGTGCTATCAAATTATCAACCACTTTGTCTATAGATTCAAGAAATCCTGATTAATTGATCGTAGAGCCTTGGAAACCTTGCAACTAGCTGTTCATCACTATCTAACAGTTCATTCCATGCCACCAGTTGATGAAATTCTTTTGTATAGTCTTCTATGGGCTAGTTTCTTGACGTAAATAATGGTACATAGTTTGAACATAAAAATAGAGCAGAAAATTTTGCTTCAGTTTCTTTTTTCATTTTCTCCCATTTAGTAATCTTCAATTTTCCACTTTCCCCGGATCAACTTTAATATTTCCCACCAAACAAAAGCACTTCATTTCAATCGAATGGATATTAAGTTCACCTTCTGGTCTTCTAGAATTTCTTTATAATCAAAGATCCTAAAGAAACTCAAGTTTGACTCCCATCTCATGTCACACCTTACAATCGGTTTCCTACACTCAACAAGATCCTAAAACAGATTCTCCATAAAATCATCCAACTAAAAAGCTTCATGACCATGAACTAATGCCTCAAACTGCTGTACGCATTGAGTCAGAAACTCAACTTGTCTCTTCATTAGTCGATTTAATATCAAGATTCAATCAGAGTATCGTTCACCACAGCCACTGATGCACTGTGTCCCCTTTTTCTTGGAAACACTTCCACAAACAATTAATAGCCCTAATCAATCTGCTCTGCTAGCAACTTTATGCCACCTAAAAAGATGAGTACTAGATATAGAGGATCCAATTGACTAGGTTGTCAGTTCACAAATCAACAACAATAAGTGAGAAAAACCACAGAAAATAAGACCAAAAAAAATACAGCAAACAACAGAGAAAAGAAGCATTCAAATAGCTACAGCTTGGAAATCTTAAAGCACCATCGAGCAGGCTGGAATGGCTGCATGAGTACTTATTTATTCTTAAACATAATAAATGCCTGCTCTCCCTCAAACAAGCCCCTCACACTTATTTATATCCTTGGTAGTAACAACCTTAAATAACAGCCGTTAAGATGTTTTAATCTCAACCCTAGAAGAATGCTACTCTATGAAGCTCTATATGTCCTCAGGGCTTATGGTTGGCAAGGTTGATAGTTTTCTTGAAAGATGCATGCATGAGGAAAGCACTCGTTCTCATACTTGTTGGACAATAAGACTTTTTTTTTTGAATGCTGTTATCCAAAATAAACAATGAATAATGACTCAATACTAGCATAACATACAGAATACCAATAAAAGTTATGAAGCTCTACAATAACAAACATGAACGGATAGCAGATGCAGCGACTCAAGATGTTTATTAGAACTAAAAAATTCATTTGAGGTTTACAATTCAGCCACTGCCATTGCTAGTAAGGTGGTATGAAAACCCCAAAGGATCTCTAAAGTAAGAAAAGAATGGGTGAAATTTGAAGTGCATTGGGCAGCAATAAGGTCTAGTAGATTAGACAGGTATTCTAGAATTAACATATAGAAAAACCATATTTGTTATGATGATGTATGTGTACTTATAGAGTCAAAGAGTCGGTGTCCAGCTATATACATATGTATGTATGCATGTGTCTTGAAATGTTTTTTGGTTATGCTTTTGAACAAGTGTTTCATTAATGCATCATAATCATCAAAAGTATTTTTACAGTTGTAAAATGTTTTGAACACTTTCTTGATTACCTTTGTTATTTAAAAAAAAAATCAAAATCAAATTATGTGCAATTTTTTTTTCCGTTTCATGTTTTGCACATATATTTGGGACACTCTGATCACCTTGCCATTGCATTACTGAGCATGGAGATTCAACCGAATCTCTTCTAATAAGCAGTCTACACTTTTTTTTTTTTTTATGAATAGTCTACACTAATTTTCAGCAAGTTAATTTCACGATTTAGCATGTGGACAATGATAGTTTATTGCTTGGGGTTGAATAGAATATGTGTTTTGTTCAAATTCTCCCTAATTCTGCTCTTGCATCCATTTTATTCATATCAAAGCTTTCTTTCCAATGGCAATTCAAGCATTATTACAGAGGATATGGTTGCTTTTAGCACTTCAAGATGGTGTCAGAAATAAGAAATGAACATTCCATGTGGAAAACTAGAGATGCCAAATGAAAGTTAATTATTTGTTGCTGCTCAATCAACTCTATATGTCTAAAAATAAGAATATAATTTTAAACGTGTATATTCATAACAGACAAAAATTAAGATACTAGGATTCTTCAAAATAAGATGACTTAGTGAATAAGGATTCATAACCAAATGACCTTATCTTGATCAAAAGAATAAAATTAGGTCAATGAATCCATGCAGCATGCTGAGCAGTATCAGACCAGGAAATTACCATGACTAGTGAGTCAGAATCATCATTTCTCCAGGGAAATTTTACGATCACAGTACTACAACTGACATCCCACATCATTTTTGTGCGATTTAACAATATATATCTGTCACATACCAAATTGAACGCATTAGAAGATATTACAATGACCTCACCAATATTCTCCACAAAAATAATCAAGATACGTAACATTTTACATGGCAATAAGGTAACTCACTCAGTTTTTGCTAGTAATCGAGTGTTAACATCTTCAAACCCATTGAGTGACAAGAGGACCTGTAGTTTGACAGAAACCAATCAATCCATAAAAACATACACAGAAGACATCCATGATTTTTTTTTTAAAGTAAGATATTATATGCACCTATTGACTGAAAGATAATACGGAAAAACCCACTCAGTTTCATTTTCCAAACCATGAAAAGATAAAATATAAACCTTGAGAACTCATGGAGGTAATAAGGAACTGGTATGCAAGACAAATTTGGAGATAGCATCTGGTCACATAGACTGGAATTTTCTTGATTATTTTTGGGTAGAATGATTTGTATATAGTTAAGGAAAAAGTCAAATATTAGCTTGCATCTCACCAACTTTCTTTTCTATCTTTTTAAATGTTCTCCAGATTAGTGAGGGACTCGGTAAACTATTGACTACAATAAAGGAACCTTGTTCAACAGAGGCTCAAAATTTGGTGCAGATGATTCCATAACCATTATTGTTGGTACAAGAGGAATCTATTGATTAAATATCAATTTTCCAGTGTTATGAGATAGTCTCAGGTCTTCCTTACATTTGAAGAAGTGAATCATTATTGAAATAAGAGAGAATGACAAAAGGATGATACACTTATTGACGATTGTGATTATTGATTAATTGATCTTGTACGTTGGAGATCCCTGGGTTGTTTTGTAGAAAAATTTAGGACCTCCTGGTGAAAAAGTAGAAGATTATCAAGCAGGAAGAGAAGCTGGTGTAGGACTGGCTAAAAATTTAAGAAATCTAAGGCCAAACTACAAAGAAGGGCTGGGGGTGGTCTGCTGTACTAAACCCAGTGGGATTACTTGATTTTAAATCTGAAGTGTGATAGGGTTTAATAGATCTAAGGCAAGAGAATAGACTGAGTTTTGACTGTGTGCAATGAAAGAAGGTAAGGGAAAAGGACTAAAAGATTTTGGAGAAGCTTGATCGGAAATAAAGGAGAACTAATTTCAGAAATCTGTAAATCTTAGAAGTTTAATTGAAATTAGGGATGAGAATTTTGGGTTTGGAGATGAGTTCAACTAACCAGCTGAAATGGGTTGTGGAATTAAGGTTTTAAGGGGTGTGGTTAAGAAAGATTAGTTTTCTCTCAAGTTTCAATGATTTTTAAGAGGCCGTGACATTCTAGTAATGCAAAGAAAGTTGACAGAAGCACTGGGTATGGAATTAGGTTTAGCTTTAATTAACTAAGTAGAGTTGAGAAGACCAATCAAAGATATTAAGAAGACTCTAAACAGATGATCATATTTGCAGTAAGTGAAAATCACATCAGTTAATCACATTCACTGCAGTAGCTTAAGAAAATAATAAAAAGAAGATGAAGAAGAAGAGTTATTGTGAACACACACAAACAGTAGATCGTAAATAGTACTTGAGATAAAGAAGAGAGAAGAATTACTTAGGTCACTACTAGGGTTTCACACATTGGAGATCTCCCACACAAAGAAAACTTTTACTCCTTTCCAAAATTATCAATTCAAACTAAAGTACAAGGCTGTTTCAATCAGCAAGTGATACAATGGCTGACAAAGGGTATTTGGTAAATATTTATCCAAAAAAAGGTTATTTGGTAAATAAAACATGGTTACTGCAGCTGTTATTGCAATACACAAGAGAAAACTACCTCATTTGTTTATAAAAAAAAAACCTAGTAAGTTGTCACATGATATTCAAATTTGAGAGGGGGGATTTCTCCCCTTTCAAAATGGAGATGTGATGCGGGAGTGCATACCATGCCAAGAAAAAGAAGTTGGAAGACTATGGATAGTCTTCCATGGAGTGTCTAGTAGTTTAGGATTTAATTTTCTGTTAATAGGGGTGTTGATAGGAATTTAATATCAAATGGGTTGAATTGCAATAAGGCCAATAGTGTCAAGGGTAGTTTAAGACTTTTTATTTTCAAGGTTACTTTAGGATTTTAAGCTAATCCCATTTTTTATGTTTAGCCCACTTTTTCAAAGGTCAAAATTTTCCCCTTTGGCTTGATTTTGGTGTCAATAGATAGGTTATTCAGTTACCTTTTAAAGAGACCAAAATTGCGCAAATCCGAGGTGATGTGGGGGTGGTGTATATGTCTGGATAACAGTGAGTAGGACAGGACTGTTTTTTGTGGTTTAACAGGAACTGGTAATGTACAACAGTAAGCTGATTAATGGAGAATGATGGTTTGGGAAGGTTTAAGCACAGGCTGTATGGAAACAAACAGTAAGACTGAAACAGAAAAACATGGGAAACTAATGGGTTAACAGGTTGTTGATTTCAGAGGGATTATAAGGTTAGGACAGAGGTATTCTGGACTGGAAAAGTAGGACAGAGATTAGGGTTTCGGGAAACAGGTGTCTAAGAGTTCTATAAATCAGAAACTAGTATCATATACCAAGTGGTTCTGCCATTGGGGATACAATACAATGTGTCAAGTGGTCTTGCCATTGCGGATATAATACAATGTGCCACAGTGAACCAAAGTGTGAGCAAGTGAATCAAAGTATAAGTAAGTGAAAAAAAAGTTAAAGCAAGTGAATCCAAGTGTAAGTAAAGTGTAAAGTAAGTGAAAGTAAAGTGTAATGAAAGTGTAAATAAATTGTAAAGTGAAAGAAAAGTGTAAGATAGTGAAAAGAAAGTATACGAAAGTAATACTTAATATTTAAGTAAACATAAGTGTAAAGGACCTTAAAGGTCCCACTACTGATAATGAAACTATGTTAAGAATGAAGGAAAAATTCATAATACACATAAAATGAGTGAAACCATTACAAGAAAAATAGAAAAGTTCATAAGAAAGAAATAATGTTAAGGAGAAAAAAAAAAAAAACACATAAACCCCAAAAGTAAAGTTATAAGTTATATAAAAGAATAAAAGTATTGAGATAAAAAAATAGAAACACCTAAGTTTCATAAGTAAGAAGAAGTTCATAGGTTATATAAGAAAGAAAGTTTCATGAAAATAAAAGAAAATGTATAAACTACTAATGAAAAGACAAATCTTTAATATAAGTAAGTAAAGTAAATGTTAAGAAATGAATGAAAGCTTAGATTCTTTAAAAAAAATTAAATTCCTAGACCATGTAAAAAAATGGAATATGATGGTTCTCCTTATGGGACACAATTCAATGCTATGAAGATCAATGATAAGTGTTAAATGACTAATAAAAAGTTATAAGTAGATATTAAGACAATGATAATGGAAGCTAATGACTGAGAAATACAGATATGATGAATAATAAGTAACAAATAAGAAGGTGAATGATAAGTACTAAGGTAATAATAGACTTGTTAAATATAGAAGTACAATTTCATATGTCTCATTATGCAAATGTGTTATTATGATTGCTAATTGTTAAAGACTGATGCATGCCTAGTTGGAAATGATTTATATATGCATATTCATATTAAGAAAGTATGGTCTATACATGAGAAATGAATAGAAATGTTGATTAGGATGCGCACTAAGTATCTTTACTATGGATGGATTATGAAATATTTACCATGTGATTGTACGTACATATTATCATATACGTCACCATGCAAATATATTAGAAGAATACCATATACAAATAGATTCATGTGAATTGCCATGCATACTACATGAAAAACCATGATAATGAATGTTTAGATCTCGTCATGACTAATAGATGATGTATGTATACTAGCACATGTCTCCACGCTAGAAATTTGTATGTATCTTATATGGAGATATATTTAGTACTTTTCTATTGAAAGATTCGTGCCTTAACCATCCGGTTCCATAATAGGTTTTGTGTACCTACCTACGAGCCACGGATATCACTCATTAACATTATTTTTTCCAGGTAAGGATTAGTGTAGGTATACTATTGAAGTGCCTTGAGGTTCGGGAAAGGCATGCATGTGGATGTCACTCCTAGTTTATTTTTCAGCACTCTTATAGACCTTGTTTCGTAGTAGACCTTTTATTTGGGATGTATTAACTTTAATTCTCAATACTTGTGGTTTGTAAACCTTATACTTTAGATGTTGGTTTAGAGACTTATACCTCCTATGTTGTTGATGGGAGGAGAGATTATTGATGTTAGAATGTTCGTACATATATATTTTGTTTCCACTGCACATTGATACTTATGAGTAGTAGTGATTCATTTTTATTCAGCTGGAAATGGTATGATTAAGGTTAATTTGCTAAGTAACCTACATGTTAAGATAAAATGCAAGATGTGAAAAAATTATAGTGAATGATTTATGGACTTGGTTTAGCAGTAGACTGGTTTGATGCCTAAATAAGATTATGAAATTTGGGATCGTTACACTTCCTTTATAAGATTTTTCTAACATATGCCCTTTATGGGGTATGTGATAATAAAGGAGCCATTGAAGATTTTAGACAATCTTAGTCTAAGATTTATATGGATATAAATTGGCTCTTAGTCTAATGGATATCTTAAAGTTTAAAGATTTCAAGATACTAGGTTTTGTAAAAATATAGAATTCCGTCATCTCACAAAAGACAAAGTTATAAACTTTCTTTTCTTCATAATACTTTTCCAGGACACAGCACCATGGTTTCAAAGATCAGACAATCCGGGATCGGATCGCTCAATCCGGATCGGGATTAGACAGGACCAGTCTGATCTTGCCCTATAGATCACGATCCAACTGGGATCATCCGATCCCAGTCCTGAATCGTCCTAGATCGTCTTGGATCAGACGATCCCAAAATAAAAACTAAAAAAAAAAAAATTTATTTATTTCTTCAAGAGTGCACAAACCCTTCCCAAATTCTCTATAAATATTCCTAAAAGTTTTGAAATAACATATGAGAGGTAAACCCCATGGCCTTATGATGAACGATAATTCTATTACATGGCCCCCCTTGGAACCCCCCTATATTGGTAGTGGGGGGCAAACCCTGCCCGCCGCCCCTATAATAGAAGGCTAGATTAAACTTCACCAAGACACCAACCCATTGGTTAGAATAATGAATCATGTATTATTTTATTTTTGTTTATATGATTTCGTGCATAGTTTAATTTTTTTGCATCGATATATATAATAATATTTGATGTTTGGTTATGCAAACTACAATCTTGAACTTATACGAACCTCGTAAACTTGTTCATATATGTATGATGCACTTAACATGCCTACAATCATGTTCATCATTATTTATAAGTTATAGTATTTGTATATGGTTTGGTTTTTTTACACTAAAAGTAATCTTATTGGATGTATGGTTATGAAATGTTCAATCTTAATCTTCATAAATATACATGCTCATAACAGTGTTCATTCATGTATGATGCACCTAACATACCTAGAATTGAGTTTTTTCATTCAAACTTTTCATAAAAAGCATTAAAAGAATATTAAAAAAAATTAAGAATTTTTCAAAATTTTTTGGCTTTGAACCGAACAACCCACACAAGGATCGCTGATCCACGATCCGATCCGATCCCGGCTCGGTTTTGGGCCTAGACGATCCGGTCCGCCGATCCGATATTTGAAACCATGCACAGTACAGCTTTATTCTTGATATAATTTGTACAGTTATCACCAAAAGAACCCTCAAAATTAATCTTAAAAAAAAAATTTTAAAAAAAAAAGCCAACTAAAAAACTCTAAAACAAAGACAACCCTATAAACCAAGTTCTGGTCTAAACATACCCAATTTTCCAATCTAGAGGACAAAGATTAGTTAATCATGTTGTCCACTTATGGAGCCAGACTATTATTCGGTTACATATGCATACTCTTAAAGTTCCTGTTTTGTGATAAAGGACACCATTCCAAGATTTGCTTCATATTCTTTCTAGATCACACTTGCTCAAGGATTGAAGAAATTTCTGTTTTCTAAAGAACTTGTTCCACTAACATCTGGTGTAAAGCACTAATTAGATTAAATCATACCTAAGTATTTGGTAAACATTCAAATTTAGCCAAGCATTTGGACAGAACTCCACTTTCTCTTACGCTACTGTGCAACACAATGAATCTCAACATTGTTTCGGATAAACAGTTCAAGACAACACAAATCGAATTGTTAGACCGAAATAAAATTCAACTAAATCAAAGATAAGGGACTAGAACATTCCTAGGGATGATCTATTCAGTCATAGAAGTCTCTTCTAAGCTAATTTAAAGCCTAAAGCCAAAAGCCAAAACACACACACACACAAATGGTGATAACGCTTTCAGTACATTAACCAGAAGAGTAAATACAGCAAGTTTCAGCAAATAATAGCAATGTAGTCCCATGAAATGATACCAGCAAAATATATAATTAAACATTTAGAGTGTTCCCCAAATTTTTAGTGGAGACAATTAAGCAAGCAATACAAGCAAAAGGAGCCAAACTACACAAACTGATCTAAATAAGATGAAATAGTAATCTCATTAAGAATTGGGTTGCAACTCTCTACGATGATGCTACATACGGCAAAAATCAATATAGGACAGAAGTAAATAGGAGTGCAACAAAATGTAGGCAAGGTAAATAAATGCTTACTCGTTCATTATGAAACAGGAAGGATTTTAAAATGTGATAGAAGTCCAGGAGATTCAGTAAAAATTCTGAATCATAAGTAACTTCGAATGGTTGAAGCACAACCTAAGCACATGGGTCACACCACAAGAATGATAATTAGAAATTCCATCTTTAGAAATGTTCTCTTTGAAATTTTTTTAATGTTTATTCCCATTCAGAATCACAAAGAAGATTAAAGATGTGTATGCAATTCCTAAATGCTCTTCAATCACAGTATGGTCATTATGGAAAGTAAAACTACCTTTAGTGACATTTCAGTGTCACGGTCAGCTGGTGACATATCGACTTGAACATATACAGAAGGTTGCCCATTCTTCAATAATTTTTCCTCACAGGTGACCTACATTCGTGTCAAGTCATATTCAGACACAATATAAGGACATCAAAAAAACCAGTTTTGGCATGTTGTTAGGAAATTTAATCAAGGTTATCATCTGAATTAAACGACTGATGCACAAGTTCAGAGAGCCAAGGACCTAGAGAAAGCTAAAAAATGGGAGTTTCAATAGATAATCTGGTGGTATTCAAAAGGAAGGAGACCCAAGAGAGTATATCAACATCATGAAGGATGCATAAGGAGTTGTAAGAACTGATGAAGATATACATGAGTTTCTAGACAGAGAAATGGTAGTGCCACTTTAATAAGGATATGCATGAAGACAAGAAAATAATTAGCACCACCATCCAAGAGATACCCTGATCAACTATTTCTATTATTTTGATTCAATTAACTGTAAGGAATGAAAAATCAAGGACACTGCTGCCCATAGGATTACTTGAGGGTGGTTGAATTGGAGATTTCACATAGAATATTATGTAATGGCATAATGATCAGTCACAAGGAAAGGATTTAGAAGACTGCAATAAGACAAGACATGCTAAATGAAGCAGAATGTTGGCAACCAAGACATATACATAGAACGAGCAAGGGAAAGATGAGGATAGTCCAGTATGGTAGAAGCAGACTAGGTTGCTAGTCAAAAGAAGAGAAAAGTTAGGCCTAGCAAGAGTAAAAGAGAGAAATTCAGCTTTATTAGCTTAATGGCTTTGAAGATTCCAAACAGAATTTCAAAAATTTAAAGCACCCATCATTAAGGAAAATATGTGGTCCATTTAAACAGGTGAGGTTCATTTACTGTGAATAGCCAAATACAATTACTCCATCCGATCCTTGAAAAGCTCATAGCTGCAGTGTTCCTCTTCTTCCTTCTTTAAATATGGCATTGGAAGAGTAATAGAATTAGGATATTGGTGGGAGCAAGAGGGTCCTATTTGTTTCAAATTTTCTCATATTTTCCCACTCCCTCTTCACAAAAGAAGAACCATTCCAATTTGCGAATCTAACTCTCCCTCGACTATTTCTCAGGATTTAGCACTCCTAAAGTGTTTAAAAAATTAAAAATAAATAAATAAAAAGCAGAACTGCTTCTAATTTCACCCCTTATAGCATCTTTTAAAGAGGTACATATTTCCTCAGAAGAAGTTAGCATAGAAATTGATCCCATAAAGCTCTTGGCACTTTTTGCACTATTTTAGCATATGCAATGGTTATTAGACGAGTGGTTCATTTTCCTCACAAATCTATTTGTTAAATTGTCAACCCAATTGTAGTGTATGGAAACATGGGATCATACATGTAATGGTACATATGTCTAGTATTGTACGAGGGTATACTTGTAAATACCCCTCATGTATTATTGTATTGTATTCCTTTTTTATAATATCTGAAAGTATGTGAGAGTTCTATACACTCTCCACACGCATTCCTCCCAACATTCTCTCTTCTTCTTCTTCATCTTCTTCTTGAAACCCTAGCATTACAAGCACTAAATCACAGAAATCCACTTGGTATCAGAGCTAAAGGCAGAGCAAGAACCTCCAGAAATAGGGACACACCTGTGCATAGGGCCTGCAAACATCAGTAGTCCGTATGACTGATGTCAGCAGTCCATACGGCTGATGTCAATAGGGCCTACAAACACCTAAGAATGTGAAGAACTTTGTGATCTTACAGCGTTTTGATTTTAGCTGATTTATAGCTATAGTTAGAAGGTTGATTGAAGTTTGCAAGATAAGGTTTCAAAATTTTTTGGGAATTTTGGACCATACACCCTGCTCTTCATTGATCTATTCAGTTCGTTTCAGACAAGCATTTTCTCCTTTGAAAAGCAGTAGAAGTCAGGTCATTTTTGACCTATGGTTCTTTTAACACAAGTCTCATCACATTCGATGAAGTTTTGAGAGATCTACGACTATTTTTGTCCACAGAGGTCGAAATCCAATTTTCCTTTAATCTGTCAATTTATTTACGGTTGAAGATTTTTAAGGTGAATAATCTGAGGTGGATAAATCATTTTTAAGCTATGATTAATCTTAAAAAGTCCTCCAAAAAAAAAGTCTCAAGCATTTCCGTTGTGTTTTGAGTAACCTACATCACGATCTCTTCTTCTCCGTTCATGTCCCAGCCTGTGTGAGCTATGGACTTCGTGGACCCTCTTCAACCCTACTATGATGTTTTGTGGATAAGGTTTGGGATCCTACTTTCTCAGTTGTGGTTGTTCGAGGGGCTGTATGTGCTGATTTGGGGTTTGTGTTATCAGAAGGGATGTTTCTCGTCCCTATTAAGTTTGAAGTTATTAGTTGAGGTTTGTGGTTGTGTTTGGTGGTGTGCAAGTGTTGCTAGGCTTATTTTGGTGTGGCACTGTGTTTGGACTACTGTGATTGTTGGCCATCTCTATTGTGACATTTAACAGCCTTTTATATTTTTGATCTGCGGTATTGACATGTTTATGCAGCTTTGAAGTGGTGTGTATGAATTGGTTGTTGTTTCAAAAAAGTGTATACGTTGGTAGCTGTTCATTGTGATGTGTTGTAGCTGTGTTTTGTGGGGATTTGGCCTTATGATTGACCTTGTGGCTTTTGTTTGTAAGTGTTAGTATTCCAGTATTGCTTGGAATTTTTAGCATATCTTAAGAGTAATTCTCTGTGCTCCTGGCTTTGGATCTTATCACAAGCATGTGTCTCCAGTTCTTCAAATTTTTCCCCTACGGAAATCGCCACTCTACAAAGACTTATGGTACAGTTTTAGCATGGTGATGGTTCGTCCACATGTTTTGGTACTTACGTTTCTTCTCCTAGTTCCATGTCCAATAATCCCTAGATTATTAATCCAAACATTCCTTAGATTATTAATTCAGACATCTCATCATATGACTAGTATGTCTAGTCTATTTTCTTCATATCTTGTTTGTTCTAGTAGTGATAAGGTCAAGGTTCAAAATGTTGGTATCAGTGGAAATATCGGTCAAGCCAAAATAAGACATATATCGGAAATATCGAAAAGAAATATTGTAAAAATCATGGAAACTTAAGAAGCATATTCTAATCTAACTACATATGCACA
>JAOXJP010061756.1:0-15638 GCA_025762735.1 Platanus orientalis | reverse complement strand
ATACTATTGATAATTTTAAAATAATTAGTATATAATATATAATACATATATATTATGTATGTAAAAGTTCGGGCCTCGGTAAGCCCAAGCCCGACCCTCAATAAAAGTGCGGGCCTCAGGCCAGGCTTTGGCCCTTTCCGGGCCTAGCTCGGGCCGGGCTTTTTCAGGCCAATTCAAGGGCCGAGCTAGGGCCAGCCCGGCTCATGCCCACCCCTAGTAATAATGGCCGTTGTTTAGAAATGGTTGCCGCATGGTGCACCAATCTCTCATTTTCTTGTCACTTCCTCAATGTCCTGGTGGTTGTACCACACTTCTCCTTAGAGTTGAAGTCTCAAAAAAAGTTGGCTTCTACATATCATGAAGTGTGTCATGAGTAGGCAGATTCTATACCTGCACAACACATGGTACCGTTGGAGACAGCTTATTTTCCCTTATTAAACAGTTATGTAGAAAAATGATGTTTTCCTATAAGGAGAGAGAGAGCTGTTTTTATATAAGAATACACAAACACACACAAAAAAAAAAAAAAGCATTTTATGGATGGCATTATTGTGTTAAAAAAAAACAGCAAAACAAATACGAATCAGATTCAAGCACGTAAAACAAAACGAGAAAACAAATAATGGCAAAGAACAATCACAAGAGACAATATTTAACGTGGTGCAGCTAATCCACATACATCCACGTATGAAAATGATTAAAAACTTTCACTAAGATGAAGAATAAAGAGATTTCAAAATGCACAATGACAAGTTCCCAAAACCAAAGGAAAAATCCTGCAAATTTTCCACACAAAATATGTTTTTGCTTGTTTGACAAAGTCTTGACTTGTGCCTTACTTTCGCAAATCTTCCACTGTCTTCTCACACCACTAAAACCCATAAAAAGTATCATTTATAGATGACACACGCACCTAAGAAAACCTTAATAAGTTAAGGTCTTAAGAACCCCAAATAAGCAAAATACTAAAACAAATGGTTTTCTTATTGGCTCTTGGTATCTTCAGCCGTGTGAATTCAAGACACTTCCAACAGGTATACCCTCTTAGCCCGAAAACCTGGATGACAGATGGTCTTTAAGATATTTCCGACATCAGAGCAAAGCTGTCCTATATAATGGTTACATTCTCAACTTCATATTGAAATGCTTGACCATAAAAAGAAGTGATAAAAAGTTATAGAGGCATTTGGTTAGATATGCCGTTTGGAGGTGAAATAAACGAGGCTCTTATATAGACTTTTGAGTTATATCTGTCAAATGGGTATACGTGCCTCAATTTAAACTGTCCAATCGACTAAACACCTCTTAGGTTACATATAACCCTAAAATGACACGAATTTGTTTGAAATATTAATTGGTTGGCTTGGGATGAAGGCCTCTAAACTGCTCGGTCTTTTCCCATACGTGATTATGTTTTGGTTTTATAATCTTGAGAGATTGATTCTTTCCATTCTCGTCCTTCTTGTTAACCAGATTCTGCCGACTGTTCCATCCCATGGGTTAAGAAAGAGTTGAACATTTCATAATTCAATAGTAAATACCTTCCATCTTTGTTACGTTCTCTTGAATATCTATTACTGTTGGTGGTCTGTCGACTCTGTCCTCACTCCATCCAACTTTAAAAAGAAAAATGAAAAATAATTTTGATTAAATGATTTTAATCACCTCATAAGCCTCGCCATCCTAGAAGATTAGGTATGAATGAAGTTCGTATTAATGGGTATTAATGGTGCCAGGGGCGGACACATCAATGCTGAAAAGTGATAAGCGCCCCACGCCCCACCCCCCCAAAAAAAAAGCATGTCACTTTTCAGCACTGATGCGTCAGTCCCTTGGTACTGTTCGTATCTATTGGTATGAATTTTATTCATACCTAATCCCATTTGCCCTGTGCCACATGGCAAGAAAACTAGAAAAGTAGTCTTGTAGGAGTAGAATTTCATTAGGAGAATGATTGTCTGTTTTGAAAGGATTGATTGACACATGATGTATTTTATTGACCACCAACTTTTTCAACTGCACACCTTTTTAGTTGAGTGATTCTTATCAAACTTTTAGGCTGCGTTTGGATTTATGGAATTGGAGAGTAGAATTGTCATTTTCACAACCCAATTCCAATTCTGTTGTTTGGATGATGCACATAAAGAATTTGTCAATTCATATAGAAAAATTGCACGGAATTCAAGGGCCAAATCCACAGAATTGAAATTTATAGGGAAAGATGGTTATTTCCCATTTCCCACGTCTACACGATATGAAGCCTGATGGTTGTCTCCTCTGTCAACCCTATTTGTCAAAACATGGTTTCTTCTCTCCTTTGATTTATCGATGAAGCATTTTTGTCATCGGTGCAGCGCAATCGGCACCATTTTTTTACATTCTACATTCCCCTCTCAAAACCCTAACTCCCCTTTCTCTGCCTTTCTGGTTTAGTCTTGCCATCACTATTGTCGCCGGTTCATGCTTTTTTGTTTGTTCCAAAACTTCTCACTTGATTTCAGTCTATTTCCAAATCCTAAAATACTATTACTTCTCAAAAAAAAATGTAGGAGATTCATACATAGATAAGAATTTGGAATGGGTTTTGTTTTGTTTTAGATTGATAGTATTTGTTTTTGTCATATATTATTTTGATTGTTGGTTTGGGGTTTTTCCTCTCTTTGTCTCTCCTCACTGTCCTCTTTCTCTCTCTATCTCTTGTTAATGATTTGTTTCATTTTTTTCCCCTTGTTCCAGTTAGCTTGTGTTTTATGATTTTGCCATAACCGAAAATGGTTATCAACACCTAAAACAATATTAACCCTTCGTAATAGTGATGTTTCATGCTTAGTCCGGCATAAATTTTGAAGGTGTTTTTGACATAAAATCCAACTTTGGATGAATTTTGTTGTTATGTAAGATTTTTATTTTTAATGTTTTCCTTCTTACATGGTATAAGATAATGGATGCTACATAGAAATTTAATCAAGCCATTGCTTATTTCCAATATTTTTACTTGTGTTCAAATTATTTTATGCTAATGGTAATGATTTCATGATCTACCGAGGAAAAAGATCATTGTTTATAGTATGTCTCTATCGTGTATTGTACGAGGACAAATATGAAGGTGATGCAGGCTGGAGGAGGTTGTGTGGCAGATGGGGTTACGGGTAGCTCAATAGTTAAGACTAGAGTGTGTAATCATGCTCAACATAGATTGAAATTTTCATAATAGTTCACATTGAAATTTTCATAATTTTTACAATATTTCAAAGCATTCTAGTGAAATTTCCATTAATCCTCATGATGAATAATCTATCAAAATCGAAAATTTGAACCTTGGATAGGTTTAGAGTTCAAACCTACATCTTAACATTATTTTTTTAAAATTCATGGGCCGGCCCGAGGCCCGATCAATTAATGAGGGCCGAGCCCAAAGCCCGGCTCGAGCCCGGTCTATAATTTAAGGGACAGGTCTGGGCCTACTATGGCCCGGCCCGTGCCCACCCCTAGCTATAGCATGGGATGCCTTATTGTAGAATCTTGAAACGAGTTAGACCTGGATATTATTGGAATTTTTTAAATTTTACAAAAGGCAATCTTGGCTAACTATAGTGGGTCAATATTCATATCAGGTGAGTAGTTTAACAATGGAAAAAAGCAGTCTCCTTCCAGTACTATCACACTAGATAAAGGCCTTATGCAATCTTTAGACCCAGGTAAAACACCCAAGCTTCTACCTCTTCTAGTAAACATGCTTGGAAAAACATTGACTCATCTCCCTTGAGAATGCCCATATGGTCCCAGATAACAGCTGTGGCGGAACTTTCAATACTAATAACACATCAAATATTCCAATGCCAAAGATACAGCACCCCCCAAAATAAGGAAAGCCAGCTTGTCTCATAGTACAGAGAATAGTCTAGAATCCCAAGACAAGGTAATTTTCAGGTGCAATGTGTCCCGAATCATCCATGTGTAAAGGAATCGTGTTATGCACAATTTTTTTTCATTCGTTATTTTTCTTATATATCAATTTAAATATCTTGTGTATCTTTATATATATTATGAATATAGTTGACTCTCCACATGAGTTGTGATAGAGAATATAATCAAATTGAAATTATTTCATAAATCAAAGCCCTAAAGTACTTACGTCTTAACCAATTCTCACTCCCTTTCTCTTTTATCATCAATGGCATCTCTCTCAAACAACCCTGTCGATGCAGTAATCCCAACCTTTGTCATTTCAAACATTTCCCAACTTGTCTTGATCAAACTTGATCAAAACAACTACCTGCTTTAAAAATCTCAATTTTATGTTGGTGCTTGAAGGCCATGGGCTTCTTGATTTCTTCAATGGTATGCATCTATGTCAGAGAGAATTTCTTTATAATAATGACGGAAAAGGAACATATATTATCAATCCCAAATATTTGGAGTGGCAACATCAAAATCAAAAGTTGGAGTTTGATCAATGCAGCTCTTTCTGATGGAGTTCTTCCATTTGTTGTCAGACTTTCAATGTCGCATGATGTCTACAATGCTCTAGAGTGGTGATTCACAGCTCTTTCAAGATCACATATCATGCAATTCAAGCAACAACTCCAATCGATTAAGAAAGGTACAACAACTATAATTGGATACCTTTTTCTAATCAAACAACTGGACGATTGTTTGGTAGGTAAACCCATTGATGATGCCAATCTAATGTTGGTCACTCTTAATGGACTTCCACTTGATTTTGTTTCATTTTGATCATAGATTAAAGTCCGATTTGATCCAATGATATTTGATGAATTAGGTAACTGTTTCATTGTGAAGACGTTGCATTAATCAAAGCCTCAACACTCCTCCCATCCACTGAATCGATGTCTTTCATAGCCTTTCGTGATTCATATCAACCAAGCTAGGTTTGTGGTTCCACTCAGCCAAGTCAATCACTTGGTCAAGGGAGGGGTAGGCACTTTAGTGATCGGTGTGGATGTGATGGTTTTAACAACTCATCAAACAGCTTTAGGTTCACACATTAGATTTATAATCGAGATAGCCATCTAGAATTTGATTGCTACCATCATATGGACCATGCATTACAAGGAAAGATTCCACCTCCCAAACAAGTTATTTTTGTCGCCACTCAAATCCCTACTGCAAATCAAGTTTTGTACATTGATATGGGAGCAATGAATCACATAACATTTGATCTTCTAACTCTTATCTCTCCAACTTGACTATTAGGGAAATAACAAGTTATTTGTAGGTAATGGTTAAGGTCTGTCTATACACCACATTGATTATGCCTCTTTACAAATTCGATCATTCACATTTCATTTACAAAAGTGACTAGATATTCTTGACATATCATACAATCTAATTTTTGAAAATCAATTCTTCAAAGATAACAATTGTTGTTTTATCTTTAATTCTTAAAAAAAAAATTATTCAAAACAAAATATCAAGGATGATGCATGGCTGAAGTGAAAATGGGTTGTACCCATTCAAAGTATCAAGTAATCCAAATAACAAAACTAGCCCGTTTGTTATACTTGAAAAACGAGTCTCCCTCGCTCAATGGCATGAATGACTAGGCCATCCCGCGTCTTCTATATTTAGAAGTATATCCTTATCTATTCCCACCACAGGGAAATGATGATTGATTCCTACCTTTTTGTAATTCATGCTAATTAGGAAAGAATCACCATTTACACTTCACTTCTATTACTACGACATATTCTAAACTGTTAGAACTTGTTCATTCGGATATTTGAGGTCCTTCACATGTTAAGTCAATAAGTGGAGTGCGTTATTATGTTGTATTTGTAGATGATTTTTTTATATATATAATTATTGTTAGTTTTCTCTTCTTCTTTTTTTTAGGTGTATCACAATTGTATGATGTTTTTGCTACCTTCAAATCAAAAGTTGAGAACCTACTTGATTTCAAAATCAAAACCCTGAAAACTAGTATAGGCAAGTCACATATTTCAAACCATAATCACCATGGCATTTCCCATAAGTTGCCATGTCTTTATAGACCAGAGCAAAATGGAACAGCTAAATGGAAACGGTGTCACATTGTAGAAATAGGTGTCACTTTACTCGCCCATGCTCATATGCCACCGGCATACTAGGTTGAAGATTTTCATACATTTGTATTCCTTATAAATCATATGAAAAGTCATGTCACCAACATGTTGTTATCATGTGAAATATTATTTTACAAATCACCTAATTACACATTTTTATGAACCTTTAGTTGTACTTGCTATCCATATTTATGACCCTATAACAAGCATAAACTTGAATTTGGTCCAAAATTTATGTCTTTTTAGACTATAGTCTTGATCACAAGGGCCATTGTTGATTAAATTTAAAACTAGTCAAGACTTTCTATCATGCCATGTTGTCTATGATGTGGCTAGTTTTCCATTTCGTGATACTTTGCATGAGGACTCAAACTTCATCGTGGAAATGTGATCACTCTCAAGAATTAGGTCCTCCAAGCATTTTCCTTCTAAACCCATACCCATTTCATCACCAACAACTTCAACACTAGATCCCTCCAACTTTCCCCATTCTTGGTCTACCAGCCCCATCACCCCTATTGATCCTAAATCATTGATAGAAAATGAATGTGTACACATTGCATACTCCTCCATCCTCAAAAGGACCCATTTCCACTACATCCGGCACCACCCAATGATCATTAAGTAAAAGATGGCATATTCAAGCATTGTGTATTGTACAACATTCGCTACCCTTTACCTGTAGCTTGTTGTTACTCAAAGTCTATTGGAACCCACATGCTTCTCCCAAGCCACTAAAAGTCCCAAATAGTGGGATGCCATGTTTGAAAAATTTATTACCCTCATCTTAGGCTAATAAGAATATAGTTTGGTTGCATGCAAATGACTCTTTCACATTAAACATCATTCCAATGGGTTGACAGAATGGTACAAGACACAACTTATGGCCAAAGTCAACAACCCAATACAGAATTCACAGAAACATTCAGTCCAATTGCCCAACCTACTACCATTTGGGTTGTTTTTACTCTTGTTGTTCACTTTGGTGGCCTATTCATTAGATTGATGTTCAAAATGCTTTCTTCATGGTATTCTCTGTGAAGAGGTTTATATGCAATAGTTGCTAGGATTTATAGATCCACAATTTTTTTAACTATGTTTGCCACCTAGATAAGTGAACCTATGTTTTAAATAGACACCTCAAACCTGGTTTGAATAGTTCACTATTTTTTTAGTAGAGTTAGGTTTTTATGGAATATATGCTGACTTATCTTTGCTCCTTCTCTACTAAGGCCCTCATCTCACCAAACTTTTAGTCTATGTTGATGATATAATTTTAACTAGTAGCTATTCATCTTCTCTAAACTCTCTTATGTTTGAATTGGACTTCTTATTTTCTATAAAGGATTTGGGACCACTACATTACTTTTTACGGCTTAAAGTGAATTTGGACAAGCATGGACTCTTCCTTTCACATAACAAATATATATGTCATGGACATTCTTGAATGGGCATCAATGCTTGGTAAAGAACCTTACTCTTCACTAGTCATCTCCAATGGAAAACTTACTCAAAACAATAGCATTCCACTTTCCAATTCCATGGAGTATCATAGTCTAGTCAGTGCTCTCCAGTATCTTACTTGGACACACCTTAATATTTCGTTTGCAGTCAACCAAATATGTCAATTTATTCACTAATCTATAAACACCCATTTAATTGCACTCAAACAAATTCTTCACTTTTTATAAGGCACCCGTAGACATGAAATTTACATATCACCTAGTAATTTTCTATTGCAAGTGTATTCCAATGCATATTGAGTTGGGACCCCTGACAATCATCACCCTACAAGTGGATTTTGTATCTACATGGGTTCCATCTTATATCATGGAGTGCCAAAAAGTAGCCAACAGTTGCTTGCTCTAGTATTGATTCTAAGTAATGCTAACATAAAGCTGCGAAATTTGCTCAAAATTGGACTTTATTTAGATATCTCTACATCTACCTCACACTTATTGCTAATTGGGCGTGACAACATCAGTGCAGTCTCTCATATTATCAATCTTACGTATGAAGCAAATTGAGCTTGACTATCATTATGTTTGAGAGAAAGTGATGATTAATAAAGAACCTTAAGATCTGCTACATTTTCACTCATCAAATCACTGACATCTTTACTAAAGGTCCATCATCATCACATTTTTAGGCGCTAAAGAAAAAGTTGTTAGTTTATGACCACCTATATATAATGAATATAGTTGACTCTCCACATGAGTTGTGAGAGAGAATCATATTAAGATTATTTCTAAGACCAACTGATCCATCTACATTGATTTTAAGTGAATTCATCGATGGGGGATTCCAAAGATTGTTGTGCACAAAGAGAAATTTGCTAATACAAAGGTGCATAGTTTTGAGAACTGAACCAGCCATAATCAGTAAGGTGGACAGTTCAGGTCCAATTGGGTTTGACCTTTGGTTTGCATGATCTAATCGTGGTTCTCTTCAAACAGAAGTAAATTGTAATAAAATAAAAAAATTTAAATCATAATGTATTAGAAAGATTATGACCATGTATCTAATTTTTAGACATATGTAATAAAATACCAAAAAAAATTTAAAAAAATTATGAAAAGTGAGATTGAAATTTGGAAAGATACATCTCTAATTTTTCTTCTTCTTAATTTGCTGAGTATTAACAACCAGTTTGGTTTGTCGGGCACTTTCAAGTGTGGTCATCTTTATTAATTCTTTCTCAAAGAAAGTGGGCTTCATAGATTAGATAATTTATGGATTTCGTGAAGAAAAAAAATTACAGTTTTCCACAACTTTGCGTGAGCAAGTGATTTACTTTAGTGACATTTTATTAAATAATTTTTTTCTTACTCACAATTAACTAAAAATAAGAAAAACCACCATTATAATGATTTTTCAAACTTCTAGTGTTTTTTTATTTTTTGGGTAAAGGTGGTTCTCACGAGGGCCAACATAATCATAAGAAATTGTCTCATGTCTGAATAACCAAACAACCATCTGCACAATTTGTGGACACGTCCTACATTACAATGGATCAGGATCCACTTGCAAATGGTGCTTTCTAAGGAGATATTAAGACCAAAAGTTGAATGGTTATTGGTTAATAATTATTATTCTTTTTCGGTTGGGGAGGGGAGTGAGAAAAAAGTAAGCGATTGAACAATTTTGACCAAATAATTTGGACTTTTAAAAAAAAATACAACAAACAGTGATGAGACATTTGCCATCATTTTGAACGAACGAAATAAATGTTCTGTCCTGGACACCAGATGATTTCACATGGAATAAAATGGGCAGGGGTTAGATGAAATTTGAAGTTCCCACCCATTTTATTCTAAATGAAGTCACCTTGTGCCCTAGAGAACAACAAATTTGTTCCCTTGATAGGGGTGTAATTGGGCTTAGGTAGGTTGGGCCATAGCATTTTTCACATCATGGACCGGGCCCATGTAAAGCCCAAACCTTTAGCCCCAACATAGCTCAGCTAAGTATCATGGACTCGGGCCGGCCCACATTGAATGTTAGAAGTTAGAACAAGATAGTAAGTACCATACACAAAAAAAAATTTAAATCTGAGTGGGAGATGATTGGACCACAAAGAGTCTCTCATCAATGTTTAGTTCAAAAACTTCCCTAATGGCAAATCTTAAGTCTCCTCAACTCCTAAAGGTCGTTGGATTGTTATGAAGCCAATGAGTCAGCTTATACAATAATTATATAAGACCCTGCCACCCTCTCCTATGCTAAATTTCAGCCCAAAAGCATTTTGTCACATATACTATTAGAGCAAAATGCCCCCAATAGATATAATCCAAAATGATCTTAGACTTGATTAGTGGTGAGATAATCACATACTTGATTACAGTAATATTCTCGATCATTTAACTCAAGATCAACAAGCAATCGTGTCCAAAACCCATAATGCAATGTCTAGTGACATGCCTTATTGTGTCCAAAATTTGGTTTGCTTGTCTTTTATCTCTTAGGATGGAAAAGGTAGAAGAATATTCTTAATGGCTCAAAAGTTAAGTAAGTGGTTTGACCAATGTCTTGGAACAAAGTAAAGAGAATAAAGAGATAGATTGGAACATATAATGATCCTTAATTGGTTTGTTTGAAAAAACTGCAATGCCTTTGATAATGTTAACTCTAATGGATGAAAAAATTTATTGCTAGCAAACAGATTATCCCAAGACTTGTAGATGATAACAGATCCTCGAAGTAATCATATTATAAGAACTCTATGACACTAATACTTTACAAGTTAAATGCATTTTCTTCTTTTTCATCTTACATTTGAGATAACTCAAGGCTTCAAGGAATTTAGGTAAAGTGTTTTTTCTCTTGAAGCAATTGAAATATGAGGGGCAGCCCATGGGCAGGTCTGAGAGACAGCATAATGGTGGGTGAATGACAGTAGTTTGGAGAGAGTGAGAAAGAAAACCTACTAAGTATGAGGGTTAAGATAATCTTGTATTCCATTATGGTAAAGTTCCCTCCCACACATATTCTCCCCCCAAATCCAAAAGGCAAGAACCCCATCCTATGCTTACATCCGCCATGTGTGTATTCCTTAAATCTCTCTGGTCTGAACTCATTCGCGTCTTCACCCCAAAGAGCCCGGTCATGGTGCATGCCCACAACATCGATCCAAATGTTCGTCCCGTTGGGGATGATCGTCTCTCTGTCGCCGACTTGGATGTCTTCTCTTGCTTGCCTCTGCACGTTGGGTGCCGGCGGGTACAGCCGCAACACCTCGTTCATCACCCACCCCATCTGTAGTCATGCAGTTTTGGTGAGATGGTCATGTTGCCATGGATGAACTAAAGAACAAGAGATATAAGACAGTCATTAATAACACTGATAGCTGAAACAATGTATGGAGAAGGATGGTTTCTGGTCCAAGTTGATAAACTGTAACTGTGGACTATTGTCATAGCTTTTCGTGTGCTTACAAGGAAGGGTACGGGCAGGGCTGCAAACGGACGTGTTACAGATAGGATATAAATATATCTGTATCCAAATCCATTTAAAGAAACTTGGATTGGATTCGATATCCGGTTTCTTGATGACTATATAAAAAATAATATACTTTACTGAAAATTCAATTAATAAATATCCGGATTGTCACGACGAGGGTTTGCCATCTTAGTTAAAAAGCAATTAGTGTTTAAAAAAAGAAAAGGCAAAATCTTTTTAAGATTTTCTATAAGGAGTCGTGGCAGTCACTCTATCAAGGATGTTAAACCTAAGCCCTGTGAATTCACAAGGGTAACAAGCATGAGGTCCCCCCACACATGCTGGATTGCGACCCCATAACCCTAAAACGGATATCCAAAATCTATAAATCAAAAGTGAAATCCCACAAATACCTATATAACCTAACAAAATTATATCATGAAAGGCAAAGCTACTATAACGTATATATTTTCCTGATTGGAGATAGGTTGATCCGTATTCGCTTTAAATGGACCGAATATGAATCAGATACGGATGTTTATTAGGAAAATTTGCAACCCTAGGAGTGGGGCCTATGACACATGCGCCAACCTTGAAAACAACTTGAACGGTGTAGTGAAGCTTACCTTCTTTAGTCTAGCAAGCATGGTTGTATCCAAAGGCCCATCTCCAGTCACTTCTTTGATCTCTTCCCTTAACTGATTCTGCCACTCTGGGTGCAAGGCCAGAAGCAGTAAACTCCATGTAATGGCCAACGCCGTGGTCTCCTGGCCACCAAAGAAGAATGTCTTGCACTCGTCCACGAGCTCTCGGCTCGTGAGCTTCTTCTTACCTGGTTGGCTATGCACCCGGTTCTCTGAAAGCAGAAGCCCAAGCAGGTCGTTCTGAGGATGATCTCCAACTCTTCTCCTCCTAGAACTTATGATTGAAAAGAGAAGCCGGTCGATCTCCTTTCCTAGTCTTCTAGACTCTAGGGTTTGCTTAAGGTACATGATCCTACTAAAAGGGACACCCACCAAGCGATTAGACCGGAAGAGAGTGACTTGCATGGCTTTCAATTTATCAAACACTTTCTGGCCGTTTTGATAGTTGATGCCATAGGCTGCCTTGGCTATGATTTCAGCGGCTGTGGTCCTCAGGTCTTTCTCAACGTCCATATCAGGCTTTCCTGAGGTGATAAGCCTAGCCCACTGGTCTAGCATCTTAGTGGTGGGCTCCACCATTAACCTTGTCGTAGCCTGCAAGGAGAAGAAAAGGATCAAGTGGGTGGAGTTTAATTAAGAAAAACAGAAGCACTAGAGACTAAAATATTGAACGCAATCTAGTTAGGTTTATCAATATAGTGCAACATTCCATCTCAGATGTTCACTTGGGAGGGCCTTTTATGGTAAAAAAGGAGGTTGCGTGTGTCTGATTTGTGCAAATACGTCATTGAATACTTCAAAGTGATTGATCCAAGGTGAAATACAGGTGATAAAGAAAAGTTTCTAATGGGATCACATAAAGAACTTGACACACTTTATTAATTCGTAGGTCTAAATCACTAAATCCTGATCAGCTGGCACTCCACATATTTCCTCTTAAAAGAGCTCTTAAAAGACATGATTACTTCTTTAAGAATCCTACTTTAATTAAGTAGTGTGATTATTTATGAAATGGAAATCCAAGGAAAAATCTTTAAAGAACATAAAAATTTCCTTTTCTCTCAAATTTTTTTCAAAGTAAAAACCTCAGCAACATGTTTAAAATACATTAACTAGAAACTACCGTCAAAGAACATGTGGCTAAGAATGGGCAATTTTTAAATTTACAATGTGACACATGTATTAAAACTCCCGTCCAATATTGAAAATTCAATTTTTTTTGTAAACATGTCCTGTTTTGACGGCAGTTTCCAGTAAATGCATTCTAAGCTTGTTGCAGAGGATTGGTCTCAATTTTTTTGGGTTATTTCTCTGGTATAGTTTTTTAGATAATATGAATTTATTCAATAAAAGTTAAAATATATTTGTTAAAATTTTATATAATAGAAGCATGTAGTGAGAGAGACATAAATTAAATAATGAAATAAATTATTCACTTAGTGGGTAAACTCAAAATTCATATTTTAGGATACATTCAAAAATAAAACATTCATGCATTTTGAACACTGGCTCTAAGAAATATTTAATTACTTCTTTAGAAGAAGTTAATTCAAGGACTCTTGTAAGAGGGATACGTGTGCTATCAGTGCTTTACACATATAGGACTCCAATTCTTTCCAGTTGTTGATGTATTTCTTTATCCGAATTAGTTGTCATCTTCTCTAAGGAGTGTCAATGAGTCGAGCTTTGCCTAACTCAGCTTGTGCTCGCCACATGAAAACAAAGCTCAGGCTTGTGACGTGAGTTCAGGCTTGGCTTGGCTCTTAAAGGTAGGCTCGGCTTGTCAGAAGGAAAGAAAAAAAAACCCAACAGCTTAATGACCCATTAGTCCAAATTGTCTAGTTTGAATATTGTTATTGTCACAATATATATAATATATAAAATCATTATATCCGCTCTTTTAACTAGCTGAGCTTAATGAAACTGGCTGATCAGGCTCACTTAAAAAAAGGAGCTTAAATCAAGCCTCCCCTCTCATTGACAGCCCCTAAATATGTTCTGTATTGACTGACGTCTTAGGGTGGTGGTGGAGAGAGAGAGAGAGAGAGAGAGAGAGAGAGACCTTCAGGTTTGCTGATGAGAATGCAGGTGCGATGATGAGCCTATGGTGAACCCAGTCGTCCCCCTCAAGCATGACCAGTCCATTTCCAAACATGGGCTTTCTGTCTCGTTTAAACACAGTGGGCTTTCCCCAGCTCTTGGCCATGACACTTGAAGACATCTGTTTTAGAAATTCAGGTTCTGCAATATACAAAAAAGGCTCTGTGCCAAGCCAGTAGACGAATACTTTCCCTGCAAAAGATCCAAAACTGTCTATTATGTAAAGAAAGAATAGGAGATTTTCATGTCAATTCATGTTCTTGGCTGAATCATACTGAAAGAACCATAGGATGGTCATGATCTATCAAGCAAATTACTTACCATGTAATTTTCTCCACCGATCAAAGTAAGGAAAAACTGTTGAATGAATATCATGGGTGATGTTTAAAGATCCAAAAAGAGATTCATTTTTCTGCTTGTTTCTCATTTCACTGATGTTCCCTAGAGGAAAACTTGGAATAGGGCCTTCCAAGCCGCACTTCCGAAGCTTTCCTTGAGCTCGAATTGGCGAAAGCCAACAAGCAGAGAGTGCTTTCCATAGTATGAAGATCACAAGACTTGCCATGGCTATGCTGAGAGCTTGGAGGAACTGAAGAAACTCCATCTCTCTCTCTCTCTCTCTCTCTCTCTCTCTCTAAGTTAAGTGTAGAGGAGAAGAAATGGGTAGTTATAGACGATGAACGGATGAAGTGGTTCAGGATTGTTGGGTTTGTCTTATCGAATAATGATTGTCTGTGTTGACACAGATCTCTGTAGGCGTCCACTAAACTTAGGCTTTATTTGGTGTCTTTTTCAGTTTATAATTCCCGGTAGACACTTTAGAGACTTTTTCATCACAGAACATTTGCTGGGTTGTCTGGAGAGACATGAGACCCTCTTGCACTAGGCGATGTATGGCACGTTGCAAAAAAAATAAGGAAAAAAAAAAAACACCTCTTTGCACCCCTGTACGAGGGTCATCAGGCACTTTTTCGAAACTGAAAATCTGTGACGTACATAGGGACATTTTAATGAACCCTTTATTAAGATCATGTCCTGTGTATATCAGGCATCATATCACGAATCAATACAACCGTAATATCACTCGAATCAGATTGGAGATAACCAATTCTTTCAAAGGTGGTTACCTATTATTGGGATTTTCTAGTTATTTGAGACATTAGACTTAATAAATGTGATTAAAAATATAAATAGGGATGTGATGAGAAATTGGTTGTTATTTTGAAAGAAACCCATTGGCAATTAAACCCCCAGGATTTGGTGTGCCCCACACCAATAATCAGCTGGGATTTGGTGCCCCTCCTAAAGTGCCCCTAACCTGTTTACTGCAGGTGGGGGAGGGGGGAACACATCACTTTGAAAAGCGATTTACACTTTTTAAGAGTGTAAATCACTTCTTGATGTGATGTGTGTTCCCTTCATGCAGGGCGCAGGTTAGGGGCTCCAAATCCTATGCTTTTAACCTTGGCGTTCATCATGTGTCCACCCTTGTAGATTCCTACAGGAAACATTACCATAGCAGATCGTGACTCGCAAGCACAACCAGAGTTCACCCACCCCCGGTGACAGCATTTTTTTCTATTGCAGATAAAATACCTATTTCTACAAATATGTCCCGTATTTTTATTTATGGTTAACATGGAGCTATGCGGCAACAAAAGTTCTCTTTAGTAGGGTTGGGCACGGGCCAGGCCATAGTAGGCCCAGGCCTGACCCTCAAATTATAGACCGGGCTCGGGCCGGGGCTTGGGCCCGTAGGGGAGGGCTCGGGTTAGGGTTTGGGCCCAGCCCTCATTAATTGACCAGGCTTCGGACCGGCCCATGAATTTTTTTAAAAATAATTTTAAGATGTAGGTTTGAACTCTAAACCTATCCAAGGTTCAAAATATCG
>JAOXJP010061745.1:0-15639 GCA_025762735.1 Platanus orientalis | reverse complement strand
TAACTGATCCCTTGCCGTTTCCTCTATACATTAAAATCGCAGACCCATTTAAAAGAACCCCACAAATCACCGACGGCCGAGCGAAATGGAAGAACCTAATCCATCTCGCCGATCACATTCTAAACAATATTATCTCTCAAGCTCCAAAACCCACTTCCAAAATCAAAAACCCGTCTTCAGAATCTTTAATTAAACTCTTGTCGCGTCCTCTATACAGTAAAATCGCAGACCCTTGATCTCTTCTGTCGCCCGGAGAAGAGTGAGAGAAGGGAAGAGGGGGGGTCACTTGATTGATTTGATATCGAATAAAAAATTAATAAAGTCGTAACGGAGCTCCGTCATATTCATTTCCTCCGTTATTGCCCTTCGCAAAAGGCGTGGACAGGTGTGTGGTTTCCGTTGGTGGCCAACAGTGACTTATTCCGTGAGTGTCGCACCTGATATCATCCCGTGGCGAAAGGGGAAAAAAAAGGTGTATAATGTAAAAATGATTAAAAAAAGTGTCAAATGAACGTTGAATCAAATTTAAAAATACGGAGTGGTGTATGGTGAGATTCTCACGTATACAAGATGTGTTTTTGAATTCGGTACTCTTTGACTGTATACTTGTCAGACACTGCGAAAGGAGTGATGTATCCCACGGGATTCATTAAGATTTTGTCAGTGGAAACGGTTGGTACGAAACGACCCGTGACCCATGAGCTGGCGCGCGAAAGGAGTTGTGCGTAAAGGGTGTATGAAATTACCCGTGAATCATCGAAAGTGGTCAGTGGTGTGCCAAAGGAAAGGTAAAGAAGTTGAAATCGTCTCGGTAAAGTCCGGTATCATCTATTTCCAATTTTTGGGGATACGTGTCGCATTGTAGATGATACCAAACTTTACCATATTTCAAGTTGTAATAGATGATTTCAACTCATGGTGAATCCCACACGATTCATGAAGAATGGAGATTTGTCGGTGGAAAAAAGATAGCATGAAAGGGACCCATATATGACCAACTAGTGAAGTGTTTTGCCATCATCAAAGGAACCATCAAGATGATACTGCGTTAGATTTTCGTCCTTGTAAGAAGGGAAAGCTTTCTACTTAGGAAGTGTTAGCAGGGTAATAGCCCTATTGGGTTCAAAACCTCGCGTCAAGGGTAACCCACGGCTTTACTAATAAGGGGACCAAAAAACATAGGATGCAAACATCTGAATATTATCTGAATTCGGTTTATTTTTAAAGTAAATACGGATATAAATGTATCCATTTTGATCCAATATATGTTTGTTTTAAAAAACATCTGATTATAAATAAACCAAATGTAGATATATATACAAATCCATTTTGATTAAATATCCGAATTCAATTATATATTTAATTACATATCCATATTCATTTATAATTCATATTTGTATATATATCTATGTATATAATAAATATATATGATTTTTTTAATATATATATAGAGATAGAGTCTAGACCATTAGATCAAAATCAATCCAACAGTCTATACTAAAATCATAAGTTTTCAAATAATTTCTTTTTTCTTTCTAACCTTACTCGCTCTCTCTCAGGTCTCGTCATCTCGGTCTCGTCATCTCGGTCTCGACTCAATCACTTAGTCTCAAGAGACGGTGTTGTTGCTCAGTTTTGTATCATTTTGTGAAACTCTCACGGCCGGTATTTTTGTGCTATTTTTATAGAACTCTTCAAAAAAGCAAGAAGGTTCAGGTGGTCTTTCTCGCTCCCAATTTTCTTTTAGTGATTTTTTTTTATCAACAGAATGTATTTTTGATTCGTGCACTTTGAATTTTGGGGCTTTTCTAATATCCAGATATCTGTTAATTGGACATTCAATTATATATCCAATATCCATTTATAATATCTGGATATATCCGATATTTGATAAATTTAACATATACGAATATAACTATATTTTTCAAATATCCACCCGATAATAATTGGATTCGGATATATATATGAAAAATAAATGAGGCTAATTTGCATCCCTACATATATCCTCTATATCATCGGTACCCTATTCCACATGTTCCACAAACATAAGAGGGTGGGCCCCACACACACACACACACACATATATATATATTGCATTGGGGCCCCATCGCCCTTGTGTCTGTGGAACATGTAGAAGAGGGTAACGGTGATATAAAGGATATGGCTCCGACCTGTGGACCCATGGACATAAATCGTCGGAAGGAACCAGATCCTCTATAACAAGTTAAGTTACATTAAAGTGCAATAAGTGTCTACAATGTTGTATGTGTACAAAAACAACAAATCTCCACTCCCATTTTTTAGACTTCGTTGTAGAGGTTGTAAAGATCCTCGTACATTAATTTAGAATAATGCATACAATTAACTTATGTAAGTGGTTGTTCACTCTACATGCATGATATAAGGAGATTACCATTCAAGGTGTATCACATAGGAGCTCACTTACAATCTCATTATTGGACCAACTGGAAATGAAAACACCCTCAACAATATCCATATTGGCTTTCTTTTTAGCCCTTTGAAGGTTTCCTGTTGAACTTAGCTCCATCTGCATATTTGTCAAGACCCAAAACTTGTAACATGTACACCACACTCCACCTTAGCTCTCATTCAGGAACCACCCTAGAGAAAACTTGTACTCGTCTTTCTTAGTGAACTCTACGTCATATATACCTAGAACACACCTCCACCTTGAACCTAAATCATAACATGCTTATTATCACCATAAACAAACATTGGCCTTGAAGAATCACCGCTACATATACCATCGAATCAATTCAGTCTTGACACCATCTAACTCAATCATAACACTGCCAATACATATGTGTAGCTACCCCGACTTGACTCACCTATTCAACTCCAGAGAGGGACCTCGATCATCTTCTCTAACCGCAAGAACTACTTCACCATCATCTATCAACTAGAAACCTATAACACCTATCTCTGCCTAAACTGCACCTTACATAAGCACTTGTTATTTTGTGCACCTTATTTCCAACTACTCGTTAAGGTTAAAAGAATACCATTAATCATTGTAGTAACCATCACACTTTTCTCCCATCATCAGGACCAAGCACCCGTGTGATTTTCATGGCTCCACCCGTAGTTGAATACCTGCAACCCATGAAATCCAACCGACCTAGTGATATTATATTCTTTTGCATCTTTGGAACATATTCCACACCCACCCAAAGTATAAACCACCCCATCAAATATCTTGATCTTCATCGTCTCAACACCCATGATGTCATAAGTGAACCCATCACCTAAAGAAACAAAACCCATCTTATTCTTTTAGAATGAATCAAAATATTCTTTCTTAGATCATATATGAATAGAACAAATTTAATATAATATCCACTCATCATGTGAAAAGTGTCCATAACTTTGGAGACTGTGAGAACATCTCCAATGTATTCCTCTTATTCCACTTTTGCTATCGCAATACTAGGATTATCACTAGTCTTGTCAACACGCTTTGGACAATCCCTCTTAATGTGGAAATATTCCTTACAATAGAAACATTACACCTTACCATTTCCTTTAGGACTTGGATTTGCTACTCTTAGATCCCCCTATAGATGACCTTCCTATATTCCCTACATCAGTGCATTCTCACTCGCTGATGATTCATCTGAGAATTTTCTCTACACTTTCTCACTAAGTAAAAACACTTACAATATCATCAAACTTTAGTGTGCCCGAACCAGAGGAATTATTGAAGGCTATGACCAAACCATCCCAGCTTTCTGGAAAAGAGTGTAATAATACCAAGGCCCTAACTTCATCATCAAATTTTATGCCTACCAAGGTTAACCGACACGTGATTGTGTTGAACTCGTTTAGATATTTAGCAACAGTTCCACCCTCAACCATCTTCATATATAAGAACCTCTTCATTATAAAAACTTTATTCAATGCCGATGATTTCTCATACATCCATGTTAGAGCAGCCATGATCTTATGTGATTTTCTCCTAGGATATATTAAAAGCATTTGATGATAATAAAAGAGACAAATCATACCTAGGTTTTTTCTATTAAGCACCTCATAGTTGCAATCGGACATCATCGCATGTTTCTTCACTTTTCCTCCAAGCGTCTGATAGAGATTCTTCTAATAAAGGTAACCCACTATCTATATCTTCCAGAATGTGAAGTTCGAATCATTAAATTTCTCAACCAAGAACTTTGTGGATTCTTCCACTATTGATGTCATTGTCACCATTGTTCGCACTCAAACCAAAGCTCTAATATCAGTTGTTAGGATTGCAACCCTTCTAATAAAGGATCCTGGGATGCAATAATAAACACGGAAAGTAAAATCAAACACAAAGAACATCACGAGACACATAATTTACGTAGAAAACCACGAACCGGGGAAAACCACAGAGCTATAGCAAACTTTCACTGTTTTGAAACAATAAACCATGTCCAAGACACTTACAAACTTATAAGCTTCTCTCTCTCTCTCTCACACACACATACACACTTTATCATAGCCTTCTTTCACACACCCACAAACTTGAGAAGAACCCCTTTCTTAACCTCTCTCATAACTCGGAGAAGAAATGTTTTCTCACCTTAAAGAAAACCCTCTTCAAAGAGAAAACCCTACTCCTCTCTTCTTGTCACTCCCCAAATTCATGGCCTCATTGGAGGCATAAACTTAGAGTGTGACATTGGGATTCCCTCACATCTTCTATGTTTCTTGGCTTTATAATTTTTTTTCCTTTTACCATAAATATAATACTTTTATCATTTGATCATATCTTGAATCCTTATGTCCATGGTGTGAATCTAACATAGATTCATTCCTCATAACAATGTGCACCAAGTGCCATTCTTTTTTACATATATAATTTTAACAGAGATCCATTTCACTCAAAATGTACAATACACTCATTGTCTCCAAACTCCAAGCTATAAGGCTAACCCACCTAGGGTCTCACAAATGTAATCGAAAATCTAACATATCTCTATTCACTATAATTCCATCTTTACAATTCATAACAATACATCCGATCAAAGCATCCAAACATACTCATGTAATTTAATTAGTTCATTTACTAACATGAAGTCTATATGAGACGCATTCATATATATAAAAACCCATTTGAAGCTAAACCATAAATACAGTACAAGATACTGGACCCATCTATAGGTACATAATGAAATATGGAATCCAAAAGCATTTTCATATCAAATACAGATATGAAGTAAAGAATGATAGCTAAAATGCTTCAAATTTCATGTGAGGATCCATAGAAATTAATTTGCAAAGCTTCTTTGGAAAACATGGATAAATCTACACGTATTGCCAATAAAAAATCTTTAAATAGATGTAAATCTCATATATAGGAAGAGGGATTCTAAGATCTTAACAAGGTAAACATAGAATCATTTAAAAATCAAAAGATTAATGTGGTTCTATCAAAGGAAAACCCTATACATATAAAATAAAACCATTTCTCATATCATAAACTTCTAAATTCATCAGGTTGGATCATAAAACCTTTAAATCAAACTTAAAAAACCAATAAATCTAAGATCATAATAGTAAAAACCTATGTATATCTTATATATTCTACTTACACATTCAAAGACCTTATAAATCCTTCCAAATCTAGAGTTTAAACCCTAAAACTTCGTATAAGAAGTTTATGAAACATAGATCTAGGATCCTAAGAGAGAAAATATGTGTACACTTTGTATAACTACTTACACATTCAAATCCATAAAAATCCTTCCAAATTAATAGGGTTTAGATCATAAATATATCAATTAAAAGCTTAAGAATTAATATAACTAAGATCCTATGAGAGAAAACATGTGTACACTTTGTGTATGAATTTTTATGAAACTTAAAATTAAAAAGAATCATTGTTGGTGGACGGGGATTAATCCTGGACAAGTCTGGATCGATCTTGGGTGGTCTAAAACCAATAACCCAAAACTAGGTAATCCAAGAACAATTCTAGTTGAGCCGGGATCAATCCTAATCATTCTGGGATTGATCCCGAATTGTCTGAACTCTACTGGCCGAATCTAGTTAATCCTGGATCTATCCTAGTTGAGCTTGGATTGATTCCAGTTGATACTAGATTGATATAGGATAGTTGGGATTAATCCTAACTTGTCCAAAATATCTGAATTGGGGCTGAACTGATCCTAAGTGTTCCCTCGCTCACTCGTATGAGTATAACCTCCTAAAACACATGAGGGTGTCCTTAAACTTTGAACGTCCATAACTTTTGCTCTCGATGTGCAATTGAGACCCTTAAGTTCTCAAAACAACCAGTTGGCCGAGCTCCACGACATCTTAAATACAAATTTTGGTTTGCAATTTGGAAGACCCCCAAAATCCATCATCATTTAGGCCCTCAAACAAACATTTTTGTTAATTTTAATTATTTTGGGAAACATCCAATCATCTTCCTTGATTCCATTTTCATTCTTATGAACTAATTAAGTTTGAAAGGACTTGAATTAGTCTACCTTCTTACATCCACATGGTGAATCATTAATTGGAAAATCAATACCAAGTCTATACCTTAAAGATTATCAAAAATAGATGTGGGGTGTTACACATTTCACTTAGTTTTACTCTGCCCTAGACTTCTAAACATACATATAAATATCCCAAGGAATTTAGGGTTGAATCAACCACCCAAAATTATACTTGTGTCCTTCTATGCAAACTCAAAATTCACATCTTGGATTGTTCAATCAATTGAACTGATTATCGATTTATCGAATGCATCTCAGCTAAATACCTTCTCTACTTTATTGATCCAATTGATTTTTCTTGACTTGGAATGGTTTTTCATCAAGAATATGGCCCAAGTTTGACCACCCATTGTTGCATCAAGTTGCCTGCAGCCATTTGGGTAGCATGAGCCCTTGACTTGGTAGGTACCAAAGTGGGTTTATTGGGGGTTGTGGGAGCATTATCCTACAGATATTGGCATAACCACAACCACCTGGGGCTAGACAAGAGCCTTAACCCTTGCTGGTGTTAGGGAGACCATAGCCTCAACCTTAGGTATTGGTTGGGAGACCGTAGCCTCAACCTTAGTTATTGGTTGAGAGATTGCAGCCTTAACCTTATGGATGGGTGGTGGGGAGACCAAAGCCTTAACCCATGACTTCCGTTATGATGATAATGTAGCCAAGTGGTTTTGTGAGGCACCAAGAGAGGGCTCCACGATTGTAACTTTGATGAGATACCTATGAGAAGAAGGGGCACCCATTAGTACAATGGAACTTGAAGAGAGATGAGAGGAAAATATAGCCCCACCAGGCGTGCCAAAAATTTGTAACACCAAATTTTATACGTATTTAAAATTTAATATGTATAAATTACCCAGCCATTTAGTATGCTAGTTTATTATTTTTATGGTGAGGACTAATACTCTAAATCCTTGTAAAGGATTTGTTACTTGCTGTTGTTTAGCACAACAAACCTCTGATTATCTGAAGTTGCTCAAATTATAAAACATACGAAAGTTACATAAAATAAAGAGAAGATGATGGGGAAGAAGATGAACACTTTGATCTTATTAATATGAATGTGATTTACAAGGTTTGCTTTTAAATATAGAATAAACTCTAAATATTACCTAGCCATGACTTTCTTTAACATCAAGATTTTGTATTGTCTTCCTTGGAGATATGAGCAGCCATGTATGAACTTGTTGCCTTCTTTGGAAGAGAGAAACTTGTTGATTTTGTAGAACTTGAAGAAATGAAGAACTTACCTAGATTGGGGTGCACAAGCTTGCAAGTATGCCATGAATTGTAAAGGAGTCAAAGAGTTGTGATTTCGTCATCTTTAAAGGTATATATAAATGTAGAAACGAGCTGTAGTAGAGTCCATGTTGAAGACAAACTCTTCCTTGCTCTTGGAGTCCATGTTGAAGTGGGAATGTATCTTCCCTATTTCCTATACACATTGGTGTCTCTTCTATGCGAGATTACACCTTCATTAGTCTCTTGTGTGCTTAAGGAGTCTCTGAGTGTCATGGCTATGCAAAACAACCACCATTGAAGGAGTTGGAGATGAATTCGGATTTCTAGTTCAAAGTGTATGAATGGAGTAGTCCCATTCGTAAGCTTCATATGGGTTGTGAATGGGTTGTTTGTGGCTCATTCACGAGATTTGTATGTGATGGTGAGTGGGATGTTTTGATCTCATTCATGGATGTTTTATGTCGGGAGAATGACATGCATTTTTCCATTCACAAACTTTGGGTTTCAATCCTATGCACAAATACATAGAATTATGGATCGAAGCTGATGCTTGCCTTTGCCTATAAACAAGTATCAAATGGTCTGCCATTGAGGTGCACCGGGTGTGTCTCACTAGTTGTGCAACCCTGAGGGGCTGTCAAAAGGTTTTTGGGCTTACTTCACAAGCCATGGAGAGATCCTTAAGGATCATTGTTACTTGCTTGTTTTAACTATGATACTCCAAGAAACCACAGTTGTCATGACATGTAGGCTATGATATGAGGTTTGGCACTTGCTCATGCCCGAGCAAGAAAATGCCAATGTCTACAAATGAGACATCTAAAATGACCTAGCTTGCACTTAGAACAACATGAAATGTTGGGGCTGTGGGAGATGTTATAAAGCTCTCTCTAGAAGCCATGGGCTCTGATGACTAGTGCTATGCATAAATACATAGAATATGGATCTAAGTGACATTTGCTTGTGCCCGAGCAAGTAGAATGAGAATAAATGGCCTTCGATGAGTCAAGTCTCAATGAACTTGTGCAGCTAGCGGGGTCTGGTGGGAGATGTTATGAAGCTCTCTTCAAAATCCATGGGTATCTTGACGACTTGAAAATGCTATATGTGGATATATAGACTTATGGACTAAAGTGATACTTGTCTTCGCTCGTAAACAAGTACTAGGGGCCTACAGTGAGGTGCACCATATGCGTCTCATTGGTTGTGCAACCTGCAGTGTTAGGGCTAACTAATGTTATTTCACGTGTTTGATTTGGCATGAGGGCCTGGTGGCCTATTTTGCAGTGAGGGTCTGGTGGCCTTGTTTGATTTGGTATGAAGGCTTGGCAACTTGTTTTGCAGTGAGAGCCTAGTGGCCGTGTTTGATTTGGCATGAAGGCTTGACGGCCTATTTTGCAGTGAGGATCCGATGGCCGTGTTTGATTTAGCATGAACGTTTGGCGGCCTATTTTGCAGTGAGTGCCTGGTGGTTGTGTTTTGTAATGAGGGGCTAGTGGCCTGTATTTGATTTGGCATGAGTGAGGGCCTGGTGGCCTGTATTTGATTTGGCATGAGGGCATGGTAGCTTATTTTGTAGTGAGGGCCTGGTGGCCGTGTTTGATTTAGCATGAGGGCCTAATAGCCTATTTTGCAGTGAGGGCCTGGTGGCCGTGTTTGATTTGGTATGAAGGCTTGACAACCTATTTTACAGTGAGGGCCTGGTGGACTATTTTTTAAATGTGGTTGATATGGTCGAGGGAGAGCTTATACTATCTCTCGTGTTTGATTTGTGTTGAGGGTCTGGTGGCCTGTTTTAAAATCTGATTGATCTTGATTATGCTAGCGTATAGGAAAATGCATGCTATCCTTTCCTATGAGAGACAACTTCTATCATCTCTGATTGTTGGCTAAAGCATGATTGATCTGACAACTTCTATCATTTGACGAAACCGCTCATAGGAATCACTACCATCTCTAATCATCCTACCTTAGGACTGTCCCCCATGTGTGACATGCTCTCTTACCACACTGGCCAGCTCTCTAATAATGCCTAGAACTCTGGCTAGGATATCACCATCCGATTGTATAGTAGTGGACAACTCAGAACAAGTGACTCTCCTCGGCGACATCTCCTTCTCCTAGAAACAATGCAAATAATAGTCTCAGTATTAAAATCCAATAATCCTCAACTTAACTCTAAGATACATAACATCTTCTAATATTAAAATTAAACATGAATAATCAATCAATCCTCAACATTTTCACTAATTTGTCTAAAAATTCAATCATTAACTCCAAACGATTCAGATTGTCTACAAATCTATAAACCTAAGCTCTGATATCAAAGTTGTCACAACCCGAATCCCTGGGCCATGTAGTGGGCGGGGTCTGGATCCATGACATGGGAATGACATGCCCCAAACCCGTTTCTTAAATGGAGAGACCAAAGATCTTGGACTGCATCATCAACCCTCTTATATATTCACATCACTTTCCATATAATACATTATCCTTTCATGTTTATCCATTTAAGTCCATTTCAAACAATCACATCGTAGAGGAATAACAATAACAATGACTAAATTGAGTGCAACGGAAATATATAATCATCATGTCTAAAATATGTCGTACCATTCAAAAGTAAAAGGGCCTAAACATGCCCATAACTGAAATATACAAATTCTTGCCCTCCACAGGCATATCCAATGTACTAAAATATATATCTCCCATCAAAAGTAAACAAAAACTGAAACATAAAGTAAATGAGCTTGATCACCCAACTCCCTCACTCTAGGCTGCATCCCGAGCACTATCAATACCTGTTCTCCAAGACTCCATTTAGGAGTGGTGTTAATTGAGGTAAGCTTAATGAGCTTAGTGGGAGGATATGCAGTTTATATAACACAAGAGGGAAGCAAAGTAGGTATAACAGTAGATAGTGTGATCTAAAGTAGAGAAGAGAATTAAAGTACATAAATGCATGCATCAACAATAATATGCACGTATATCTATTAGAATCAAGTATGCTTATATTCTGAAATAACTAAGAATCCATACCAAGACAGTCCCAAAACATGCATGTATTAAAGCTATATGCCATATGCCATGTACCAACTACCATGTACTACATAGATAAATAGATGCATGTAGAGTAAGAAAGTATGTTACAGGCCATGTGCCAAAACCCACAATGGTTCAAATACTAAGCTATCATCAAACACCAATGAACCTATAATGGTTTATGAGAAATCTAAACTAAATCTAAACCACATAACCCCCATAGGGTCTCTAATAAAATAGAATCTGAATCCAAACCCTTATAACCCATGTAGGGTCTTCGATAACCAAAACATGTAACCTATGTAGGGTCTCTAAATAATGCAAAGCCATATGGTGGGCCATTAGGGCCATCTTCACCTATTGATGTTACCTGGTGATTGGGCACCTGAAGCCATGGAGGCTAACCCACAAAGGGGGTCTCCAGGCCCAATGAGGGGCAACCCATGTAGAGGGTTTCTGGGTCTCTGACAGTCATATACTGTAAACATATAGAAATATTCGGGTAACTAGTGTCATCTTCATTAATTGATGCTACCTAACATAGGTACCTGAAACCATAAAATCTAACCCACTTAGGGGTCTTCAAGCTCGTAGGCATTTTTCACTTAGGGTTAAATCGTGTCAAAATCCCCTGTCCAAATTTGAAGTCAAATCCATGCTCATGCATAGTAAAATAACTACTACATAAGTATGTTGTATATAGAAAACATTCATACATCCTAACTCATGAAGGACCCAAACTAGCATGCCATCGGTATTAAAACCAAGTGATTCGATGCCTTATAAACCACATAGAAAACCTAATTAAGAAGCTCCATGAAAGTGCAAGATAAATCATGTTAGAAGTAACATGTTCATGCCATCAAACATCTCTAATGAATGCAAAGTCCAATATATTACACATGAATTCTAAGATCCTAACATGAGAATCAATAAAATATCACAAATTGCTATGAGCCAATACATATTTGAAGGAATTCACCAAAGAAGACTATAAACTCATGCAAAGAATCCAAAGGCATTCAAGAAACATGTAAATAGTATGGAAAATCAGTAAGAAGCATTTTATCAAACATATAGAGTGTAAGAATTAAGGAACTCAAAGGAAATCAAAGGAAAAAACCCAATCTTTACCACAATAAGCTTTTAACCCCTTCATCTCATACAAATCTATGCTACCAACTTCATCATATAGATTAGAAACCATTCCATTCATCCCACATAACTCCATCCATGAAAACATAGCTCTAAAATCCAAAAAATCAAGGAGCCAACAAAGAACTTACTATCTAATATGTTTCCATCAAGAATATTAGGATCCATCAACAAGTAATCAATAAGTTTGAAAGGGAGTAGAGGTAGATCTACCAAAACATAGCTCATAAACATTAAATCTAGGATCCTAAGAAATAAAAATGTGTATAAACAACATATCCACTCACTAAAATACTTCTACTCTTGAGGTTGGAGAAGATCCTGCACCAAAAACCTATATCCTTTGTCCAAAGTTCTTTTTTCTATAAGCTAATAAGGTATTCCATGGCTATAATATATAAACTAAGAAAAAAAATAAAAATTCATACTCAGTTAGGCTAGATTTAAGAAGAAAAACACTTATTTTAGCATATTTTCAAAGTTGGAAGTGAAATTTACCCATTTGGGGAAGAACTTTCTATTTTTCTTGCAAGCCTCTCTAACCCTTTCACTCTTTGTTGTAATCACTCTAAATGATCTAAATAAAGTATTAAAGGGGTTTTAACTTGTCCAAGTTGAGATCTCATATGTATGGGGTCAAATGGGTGAATGCCACATCATTTGCGTACATGTGAAAATTTTGTGACTCAAGTCATGTCTTGAGTGTGATCAGTCGCACTATGACTGGTCATGAGGTTTGTGATTGGTCACGCGCAGGTTTGGGTGATACCCAAGACCTCTACCTCTTGTGTATGATTGGTTACACTACTTGAGAGTTTTGTGATTGGTCACAGGGCCGGTGACCAATCATGATTGTGACAGGTCACGGGGTTTGTGACCAATCACGCCTGAATTTTGTTGAAATATTGGTTTTCTTCACATCGAGTCTCCAACATCAAATCCAAGTAGTCCAATAGTCCTCCAACTCATTCTAAACCATGTTTATGTTTGTCTAAAACATAAAAAATAATAATTTTACCTTTATGGAGAAAAATTATAGTTTTACATTTGAAGTGTAACACAGGTGTTACACCTCAATCCAAGTGTGTTTATGTAGAGGAACCTCCACTCGGTTGATGGTGCTACTATTGATCAATCAACTCCATTCTCACATATATTAAACAACTTGATAATGGGAGACTGTTGAATTTTTCAAAAAATTTATACAAGTTTTCATGGATGTTTTTCAACACCCCTTTAAGAGGGAAATAAGTTATATAGGAAGGTATCATACGTCTTTATTGAGTAGTGTAAGCCCTTTAAAAGATTAGTAGATTCCAAGCTTAGCCGTATTCCGGAGGTATTGGTATGCTCCCTTTCACAATCTTGTAGGAGGCTTTGACTATCTTCAAGAAAGATAATAACAATACCTTTATATCTAGGGTCACTCGATCTTAATTTTATTAAATTAAATTTACTTGATTTTTAAAATTATAGAATTAAGGAAGTAATTGAAATTATTGGATTTGCATATCCAACATGTTAGTTAGGCTTTGGTTTTATTCATCAATCAAGACTTTGGCTTTTATTGAGAGTGTCAACCAAGAATATAGCTTCCATCGATGACGATAATCATTCCTCAATGCATTAGACCATGTATTTTGTTGAAGGTGTCAACCAAACTTGACAGGGTTAGACTCTGGCTTTCCTTAAGGGTGTCTATCAACCATCGTTGATATTAGGCTCCAGCTTTCACCAAGGCATCACCAGGGTCAAACACTAGCTTTTGTCGAAGGCGTCAATTGACCCTAAATGATGTACTACAGCTTTCGTTGAGGGCCAACATTTGTCGAATGCATCAATCAGCCTTGGTGATCCAACATTTGCTAAGAGTGGTGTTAGAATAACTTCCATCGAAGATGCAATCAACACTCGATGACGTAATCTTTGACTTCAACTTCTGCTAATGGTGTTTATATATATATATATATATATATATATATATATATATATATATAAAAGGAGATCCCATTATCCTCAACCCATATAAAAGGGTGTCATTCAACTTATTTATTTTTTGTTAAGAAAACATACAAAGAACTAAACAAACGACGAGGAAGTCTCTCCAGAAAAAGACCACCGAATACACCCAGGATCATGCCGAGTTTGCTAAGCTAAGTTATGGGCCTCCCTATTACATGACCGATTAACATGAAAAATATACACATCTGTCACAGCTTTTAACAATGCTACACATTCCACAAAAAGATGGCGTATTTTTCAACGGTGTTAGACTTTATCTTTACTCTCAGCTATTTACATTTCATCATTCACTGGGCGTCAACTTACATTAGGCGAGGTTTAGTCTCCAGGTTCTTCTGAAATAGTTGTTTTATATTTTAATCTTCATTGAAGTTAAATTCTTGCTTTCACTGAAGGTGTCGACTAACCTGCAACTGTGTTACACTACGTCTTATGCTAAAGGTGTCAACCAAATCTCAAGGGTGTTAAACTTTAGCTTTTGCTATTTGCATAAACCAATCTTTAACGATGGTAGACTCTAATTTTTGTGAAAGGCGTTATTTGGTATTCAACCTTTAGTAGTGTTAGACTTCGGCATCCATTGGTGGAATCAACCAATCCGTACTAATCTTAGGCTCTGGATTTAATTTATAGCATCGATTAACCCTCACAAATTTTAGATTACTGCATTGAGGCATCACCAACGTTTAACAACATTAGACATTGTGTTCCGCTGAAGGAGTGAAATAATTCCGGTGATGTTAGATTTTGGTTTTCACTTAGAGCATAATCAATCTTTAGCAATGTTAAACCTTGGGAAAAGGAAGGGAAAAGTAAAACCACCTTAGAAAAGGGGGAAAATAAAGTTACTATTCATTTCCTTCCCTTCCACTCTTATTTCTATCGTTTTGGTAGGAATAGATGAATGATCAAATATATGAAGAAATGGGAAAACATGGGAAAGGTTCGACACCTAAAGTGGTTTTACCAAGTTTTCCCATCTAGTATCCCTATGCTTCAGATTGCATGAAAGTGGGGTTTCTTGGGGAAAAAAGTACAGTTTCCCAAGGAACCCCCTCATTGATTTTGAATTTTGACTTTCATTCAAGTGTAAAAAAACCTTTAGCTTTGTTTGAGTTCAATTTTCACTTGCTATCCTCGACTGTTTTTCATAGAGTTTGTTAACCAACCCTTAATGATGCTAGGTTTTGGCTTTCACTGAGGCCATCATTCAAACTCTAGTGTTTATTATGCTTTTGCTAAAGCATCATCTTACGTTTCAAATCTTAGAGATGCTAGATTCTATCTTTCGTTGAGTGCATCACTCAACTTTTAGCAATTTTAGACTCTGGTTTTTGTTAAAGGCCCTTTTTGCATTTAAAACCTAAGCAATGTTAAACTCGGTTGAATCTTGTAACGATCATGGATGTCACATCACCTGCAAAAGTTGCAGAGTTCAGTAAACTCAATAATATATTAAGATGGATTTTAGGGTCTTTAAGTTGTAGGGGTGGGCATGGGTCGGGCTCAGGCTGGGCCATGGTAGGCCCAGGCCCGACCCTCATTAATTGACCAGGCCTCGAGCCGGGTTTCGGGCTGGCCTATGAATTTAAAAAAAAAATAATGTTGAGATGTAGGTTTGAACTCTAGACCTATCCAAGGTTCAAAATTTCAATTTTGATGGATTATT
>JAOXJP010061734.1:0-15639 GCA_025762735.1 Platanus orientalis | reverse complement strand
AACTGTAAAATGAAACAAAACAATGTCAGAGTCATTAAAGGAAATTTTGTTTAAAATGAGAGAATTGGTTTTCTATCTTGACACATCTTCAACCTCCTTCTTATGCCCTTCCTCCAGGACCGAGACCTCTATCAAATGTACTCGGTGCTTTTACCCTACTAAGGCAAAACACCTTGCTAGCTTATGGAGGTCATTTGAGTACATCTCCCTCGAAACCTGTAAGTACACAACTTTGTCAAACATCTTTAAATTCACAGTTTTTTTAAAAAGAAACATTATTAAAGTAAACTAAGTCATACCTGTCTCACAGTCTCTAGAGGTACTCACTTCCCCAAGACTCAGCATCAGGCAAAGGTTCCTCACTAACCCTGCCCTTGAGGCTGGTCATTGTCACCGCCTCGGGTATCACTCCTACTAGATCAGGCTCCACCACAGGAGCCATTCTTTTCTTTACTCTTCTAATAGGAGGTGCGAGTTTGTCTGCGGGCTGGGCCTCAGCTGCTTGATAAAATCAAACAAGTCAAACTATCATCAAATGTCTTAAACAAAATAAATAAATATAACAAAAAGCTTTGCAAAAACAAATAAAATAAACTCACCTGGAGATCGATGGGGCCTCTTAAAGGCCCACAAGACTAAGTGGCTCACCACTCTCTATAATCTCTGCCCTAACCCGAGAAGACCAAGGCATCAATGCCTATCTCTCCTCTGCCAGCCTCACCCTCAATATCAATGACCTGAAGGGGCGGGACCACAAAATCCCCTAGTCCTACCCCAACTGGAAGCCAACACCTCTCCTCGAGGTACATGTTTATCTCATCAATAGCTATCAATACGATCCTTTGACGAGACCAAGCCCAAGCCAAGGTATGAGCAAGAGCAACGTCCCTTTCCAAGACTTATCTAGTCTAGGGATGCCATTTTACCTGCATAAAGCACAATAGGAACTAGATCATGATTTCAAAAGTAAATAAACATATATAATAAAAAAAGAGATTGTGTACTTACCTGAGCAGCCATCAGGAGGTCTAAGTCTCATCGTAAGATAGAGATAGACTTGTGGACCCTGTAGTAGGTTTTTGAAATTTTTCACCTTGCCACACAAGGCAAGGGGAACAACTCCTCGTTCTTCCATGCGGGAGCCAAGGGTGGAAAATGCTTGCAACACCACACCTACAAATAAGTTGAGTGTCAATTTGTAAAATAAATAAACATGAAGGAAACAAAATCAAATAAAATAAGTATACCTTCCACAGAAAGCACAATCCTAAGAAGACGGGAGAACCTTGCCCAGTCAAGATTTTTCTCACGTTGGAGTACATCCACCCTACAGCAGATCTACCCCAATGGAAGGACCTTACTTTGTCCAAGTCCTCGAGCACCGGTAACAGCCAGAAGTATACCCGATCACTCTTCGCACAAAAAATTGATTAGGTCAACATGAAAAGTAGGAAGGTCTAGGTCGAGTAATCCCTATTTTCCTCCGAACTCTCATCTGTGGCCCAAACATATTTTGTCTCGAACCAGGAGGCTATGACACTTTTGATGCCCTTATTATTCTATGGGCTTAGACCCCATGCATCTCCTTACCATATCCAAATCAGCTCATCAGTCGACAAGGAAGGGGTGCCACCAATGGGAAGGCTTGTCATCATGTAGAAGTTAATAGGGGACATCCCCATATCCCCCATGGGCAAATGAAAGGCACAGGTCACTGACGACCACCTATTTTCTAATGTCGTCATAAGTATCCATTCTGCCTTCAGCACGGGTAGGGTAAGGAATGGACCAAAACCCATCTTAATCACCCATGCCTGAACCTTGGAATACATGCACTCCCACAAGGTCATGACTCTAGACCATGATCTATACCTCTCAACTTTGTCCCTAACTTGTGTACAAAAAATGCATAACAAACATGCATAATGCTTAAACAAAAGGAAATAACAAAAGAAAAAAAATGCAATTTTTTTTGTCTTAGTCCTAATGCCTAAAATTTTTCCAATGCTCGAATCTTCAACACTTGCTTTTAGTTAGCTGAAAATTCAGGCGTTACACCTGTAATTTAGGGCCGTAAGCTTTAGATGTTGAGGCATTTCAATATCATTGTTAAACTGTCTAAATACCTCCCTAAGCTACTTAAACAAGTTCTAAACACAAAAGGAATAAAAGATAATTCAAATTTATCATCCAAACATTGAGATTTTTGTAAATTCAAAGGCTTCTAAAACAAATGTAAAGTTTTAAAGAATTCATGAAACCTTAAGTAAAGAAAAAAAAAGAGAGAAATTGAAAGCCTTATTTAAAATCAATGGAAATCAATTACAATTGAAAGAGTGGTGAAGATTTTTATCCCATCCACCACTGGATCCTTCCATAGTGTGGTCTCTTGTGCCGAGAGAAGGGGGAAATGTCACGATGATCCACCTTAGGCCATTGTTGAGTTTAAGTTTTGAATGTTTTGAGTTTGGAAGGTTGAGGGAAGTCTCTTAAGAAGCTCTCTCTCGTAGGCCTTCTAAATCTTGTAACCACTCCCATCGCCTGGACGTGCTCCCCACGCCTGAATTTAATCAATTAAATTCAGGCATACAAATGAAATTTAGGTGTTGAGTCTGTTTCTGCTGAGCTTTGCCTTTAGCCGTGAAATCATACTCTTGACCTTCCATTCATGTTTGCTATCAAGACATGGATCTTCAACTCATATCTATGAAGTCCTACCTCTAGGCCTCCATAAATTTTGTGAAAGTCTGAATTGCCCTCATCCCCGAAGAGCAAGAAATTTGGGAGAGACCAAAGCCAACTCGGAGCGACTTTGACATTGGCATACATCAACCTAGATTGGCCTCTTTTAGAAGTGGCTAGCTCATTTTGAGATCTATCATCTATAGTTTTTCGCTTTGGAAAACAAGAGCTCACATCTACCATCTAAGAGGTTGAATCTTTCTTGGATTGGGAACATTGCCTCGGCATCGATGCTATGATCCCGACCCACAAACCTAGCCAAAGACTTTTATGCAGTAGGCATCTCTAAAACTTCCTTGCCCAAAGAAACTTTAGGGGAACACATGAGTCCTCCTTTCAACCTCTTACTAGAAAGAAGTTGGAAGAGGTTTGGTGATTTCTCGGACCCGATAAAGTTCAAAGCTTTCACCCTATGTGTCTTAGGAGAACTCTTATTATCATACATCTGTCATCATATCAGTAGAATCATTTTCAACATCTTGGGGGCAAGAGGATCCTAACTCCCATGATCACATCTGAGACTATTACTGATCTCTCAAATTGTACTCGACACTAACAAGTTCGGTTACATAATTACCTTACTTTCTTACAAACTTGGCTACATGAACATGTGACCGTTTAGTCATTATCCCCCACTTATATACTCCACAATTTGACTCCCACATAAGCATATGTCAATACTTGACCTCTTCCTGTAAAAGTCTTGACATTTGACTATCAGAGTCGACTATTCAGTGTACTCCCTGAATATGTCACTTGACAAAGCAAGAGACACAAAGCACACTATCCACATTTGTTCTCCAAAGGTCACCCTCATGTGACTAGCACATGAGTATTCTAGAGCACCCCTTATGTACCTATGTGCGTCCTCTGACAGTTTGCTCTCAGGCAAAATCTCTTTGACTTCCCTCCATTATTTAAAGATGTATACAAGTTGAATCACATGACATCCACTTTTATCCAGTCTCATTTGACCACCATGTGGGATGACTCACCTACATGGATTACTTGGCACCAGCCCCTTGTATCCACAAAAGTCAAGATTATGTCACTCGCTTATGAGTAGTGGCTTCACCAAAAGCTTCCTACACAGCCGACACACTTGTCGCGTTTACCTCTTCAAACAAGAGGCCTTACATCGATTCACCACCCTCATTATCTTCTTCAAATCCGGACCATACTTTGACAAAATAAAAGGAAGTCCAAGGGGACTTAGCTGATGAGCATGTCCAACGTGCTCAGACCAAGGCTTACTTAGAAGTCGAGTTGTACTTCTGTGCTAGGGCCAAAGTCTCTCGAGACTGCACTCCACATAGGAGCAAATCCTAATTTAAGCTTACCCACTCCCCGAAGAGTGAGCTCAATGACATTAGAGCTTCCCATGATGACTTGGGAATTGAGATACAACGTAGCGATAGAACAACTTTCATACAAGATCAGTGGAGGCAATCCTGGGTTCACAAGCTGAGAGGATAACTCTTCTCCTTAAGCTACGAACCAGGATCGCCTCCACCATCACCATTTGTGGCACCTGATCTCTAGATTGTTTCCTCTACATTCTTGTTTCCGATGTAATGGGGCAAGTACCCCCTCTTTTTGTAACCACTTCTGGTTTATAAATATGTATAAAGTTTTACTTTCAAAATGGTGTTGTTAACAAATGGACATGAATCCTAGAAGTAATTATAAAATTTTGGGGGCAAAACCCCTTTGTTTACACCTCTGTATGCATGCTAGTGTTCAGATGAATAAGTAGGTGTCCAAAAAGAGATACCAAATTCGAAAACACTTCCTGTGTCAATCAATGACACGCATACAGAGGTGTATATCAACACTGACAATCACTTTGATTGTCATTTATAAATGAGGGCATTTGATCACATCGTTTTACTTAAATGCTTGGAATAATATTTTTTCCTTCATCCATATAAATAGATTCAAATTAAATGGTTGGGGTCATTTTATTGCATTGATTGAATTGTGAATTTTTCATTGAATTTAGGTCTCAATCCTTTCTATCCCGTTGTGTCCATCTACAGTAGGCAGTCTTATACTTAATATTTGACAAATAAAAAACTCCTTAATAGTATTTTGAGGAACTAAGTTGGTTCTGTTGCTTTAACTAACAAAATAGATGTTTTGTCTAGGATTTAGTGTCTAGGGCACTAGGTGACTTCACATGGAACGGAAAGAGCAAGGGTTTGATGAAATTTCAAGTTCCCACTCATTTTATTCCAAATGAAGTCACCTTGTGCCCTGGACACCAAATCCTGGACAGGAAATCTGCTCCCTTTAACTATTGTTTCCTCTATCTACTAACTAATCATTTTGTAAGGAATTTTTTATTCTTTTTAGTAATGATTATTTATTTTATAAATAATATAAACTAAATAATGTGTACTAATTTACAAGGGTAAATATATTTTATCTAAAACTATCATTTAGCCTTTTATATTTGAGAATACAAAATAAAAGAGGGAAAAGAGATGGAAAGCCATCTGGGGGCAACCTTATCCTAGGTTTAGTTGATTTGGGCCACCACAAGATTCACAACATCTATTGATTAATTGACAAGGTTTTGTCCAACTGGAATTTGGTGCACACTCTTAAAGGGGCTGATATCCTTTGCGCTGCCCCCCCCTATACAACGCTCGGGAGCCGAGACAGAGGGGGGTATCATTTCACTTTTTAGGGGTGATGTGACATCCCCAAAAAGTGAAATGATCCACCCCCCCTCTGTCTTGGCCCTCAGGCGTCACAGAGGGGGGTGGTGTAGATGATATCATCCCCTAAATAAGAGTCTTTATGGAATCTAAGTGGGGCCCAATGTGTCTTGATCAACATCCTCATAAGATACAAATTTTAGGAGTCTTTTTGCAATAGGATTCTATCTTTTTTTAGGAGTGTTTATTTAGGAAGTTTGTTTAATTAGGTGTGTCATCTTTTAGGAGTTTTGTTTTAATATGATTTCATTTCTTTTAACATGTTGTTAGCCTATTCAAGGCACACGTCTTGATGAATAAAAAGGGGAATTGATTATGGAATTTTGAAAGTGGTATGTTTGAGTATGGGTTGCGACCAAAGGGTATCTTCTCTTCTAGTTGGTATGATCGTAGATCACCCATTTTCTCTCTCCTCTTCTCATCCTACGAGTAAGGTACTCTCCTTCTCTTTCTACTCTCTTCTTCTTTCCTTTATTTTCGTCCTTGCTTCTATTTTCTATTTTAATTTCTGAGTTCAATAAACTCTGCAAGAATCAATCTTGATCCTTTCTTGAATCCTAGCAACCTTAAACCCTTACTGATTTCTATCAGCTTAACTCAAAACTCTCCTATCATACCTTGTGAAATCATCAAAATTAAACCACTGTCAGCCCTTAAAACCCAATCTATTAGACCTTTGAATCTGCCCAGACCAATCCTACTAAACCCAACAGATCACGCTCTTCAAGCCCCCAATTCTACCTACTGTCTAGTCCCATGTTCAACCCTAATTCTGTCCCAGGTTAAGCCTCTTTCAAGCCCTTTATACTCTACTATTTGATCCTAAAACAATCCTTTGTTTTGTGTATGAAAAGTCCTTATCGTGGCCTTTCTTCCACCACAAAGTTGTTCCTTTTCTTTTTTGAAATTAGGTCCTTTTCATTGACTCGGTACCGGCCTGATATCCTCTACGCCACTATTAAGTACCTCAACCATTTCACCTCAAAAGACCGATCTATCAAGGGGAAGAGGGTTTAATTACTTAACCAGGCACACAACAAACCACCACACTTTGCAGTCGACGTCCACGATGGTTTACTCTATGACGGCACTCACTCTGGCCTCTCATCTAGGTAGCCCTTTTAACTTTGTAATGGCTCTCACTCTGAATCAGGTAGCCTCTTTTTCTACCTTTTTCTACTCTGATTTAGGTAGCCCCTTTCACACCGAAGTGGCTCTCACTCTACTCCAGGTTGCCCTCTCCACAAGTCACCCCCTCCGTGACTCAAACTTGAGACATGGTGCCTAGCTCTGATACCAAAGTTAAGTACCTCGACCATTCCACTTCAAAAGACCGATCTGTCAAGGGGAAGAGGGTCTAATTACTTAACTAGGCACACAATAGCCACCCCCCTTGTGGGCCACTCAAGGGCCACACATGGGGGGGGGAATCAATTCACTTTTTGGAGGTGATGTGACATCCCAAAAAGTGAGTTGATTCCCCCCCTTGTGTGGCCGTTTAGTGCCTTACAAGGGGAGTGGCTTAGAGGATTTCAGACCGTACCCTCTGTCTTCCCTTATTATAATCCTTATTTTATACCAAATTTGTGCACGATCAGACCCCTTACAAACTTAAAAAAAAATAGAAATTATCTAATTTAGAAAGTTTCAAACTCTATGCCTAAAATATGCTAAAATAAAAGACTCCTAAAAACTCAACTTTCCTAGACTTTAAGACTTATAAAACAACTCCCATAAGGCCTGTCAACCAGCAAGTTAGAGAGCTCCACTTTATTAATTTTAAAGCCTCCAAATAAACAAAAACAATCGCTATTGACTGGTCCATATAAGTCCTAAAACACCCCTTGGCACCCCTTGGCACAAAATATCACCCCTAAGACACTCTAATTAACCCATGTTGCACACATGTCTTGAACTTGGTCCTCTTGTTGGGACATACAATTGTCTGGATCAAAAACTGATTGCATAATTGGAGTAGATTGTTGCGGCTTTGCTTTAAGTTGTTAACATACACCACACTTAAAGATTTGCAAGATATATGTTTCCTTGTTAAATTAGGCCCTCCTTTCATTAAACCATTGCTTACAAAGCACTACCTTATGGTCTTCCAAACGAAAATTTTTGCAATTAGCATTATCATTATCATTGTAGCTGTCGGGTCTGAATTGAAGAACAAAACATTCTTCATAATATCTACAGTGTAGTTGATCTATATCATCTTGTAAGATCTTCTCAACCAAACTTATGGAATCAAGTTCTTTTCACAATTTTCACTAATTATGACTTTGATTGCCTTCCCGAAAGGGAGAAAAAAAAAATTAAGTCATCATACTTAAAGCCATCTTTCAGGATTTGCTCTAATACCAAATCGATACAAGACAATTTAAGGAATGATGTAATCCTACAGGTAATGGACCCAAAGATGTGACAAAAAGGGCTGAATCAGACCTTAAAACAATTAGGTTTCTTCAGGTTTAAAAGGAACAGCTCAGGTTAGCAATTTTGGAACAGTTTTGGATAAAACGTTAGGGGCTCAAAAAGGTTAGTCTAGGGTTATCCGATTGGTTTAAAATTGATAGGAAATAGGGTTATGAGTGAAGAAATATAGCCTAAAATTTCAGAACAAACTTACAAGAGTATATAAAGTGATCAAAACTCAGATGTGGACTCAGAATTTCAGCACAATAGAATTGAAGAATATATTAAAAGAAATTAGTCACTTATCTGAAGGTATTTTAGACAATGTAATTAATACCCTCTTGTTGTAACAAGTCCAATCTCTAAGCAACATTTGATGTAGATCAATGGAAGATCATTAATCACATAGAAAAAGTATGAGAAGGAGGAGAAGAATAGGATTTTCAATTAGCACCAACTGAATAGTTGTTACCAACACTAATCACTAACAGGTTTTGTAGCAGCACTATCTATCTATAAGAGATCCCACAGCACAACCGTAGGGTAGAAAAAGAAGCACTAACTTCAAAAATGAGTCATACAATGGGGAGTATATCCATATATATAGAATTACATCACCCTTGAAAATGGACACTAATAAATCCTAGTTGCTAAATCCTAAACTCTACTTACTAAAAAGACTTAACATGGGAACCAAGAGTAACCAAAACTATCCATAGGCCCCATAATCTAACTGTATTATTTACTTGGGAATCTTCGCTTTTTATGAATAATTACATTGGAATCATGAGTGACCAAAACTGTCCATGGGCCCCACAAACTAGTTGTATTGTTCCTTTACATAAAGAAAATTAATCCTTAACTCAATCTATTACAAGCCAGCCACTCAAAAAATTAACTCCTAATCTACCTTTATTTGTACCCTTTTTATGTTGTGGCTTCCATCTGCATCAGGTTTTTGTTTGGGAATTTACTTTGTATCATTGTTACTTGAAGTTATTATATACTAGTTGGGTCCTGCATATGCAAGGCTTATTGTCATTTGGTTATGGCACTAAAAATGCTTATATTCAATGACAAGAAGACTCTTTATAAATTGAAGGTCCATTTTATAACACATGCATGTAAAAATGTGTAAAAAGTACATTATAATTTGAACTCACGATTCTTTCTTGTGTATAAGTGTAGGATTCTCCTTGCAACACCAAATAGGAAGTGCCACTCACTGGAGCCATTTCAGCATCCCTCTTTCTCTAGTTTGCAGAATCCAAGGAGATGAGAAACTGTTCTATGATTTTTTAGGACACTTCTTTAATGTGATAAAAGCTTTTCGCTTGATTAGTATGATGATTCCTTAGATTGGCTAACCTACAAAATCAAAGATGAAGAGAAATTAGTCTTCGAACTTTAAGTTCCACTTTCCACAGTCCTTTAAAATTCAAGGTGACGAGAAATCACAGTGAACTTATGTCTCTTTTATTCTTCCTTTCTTTTCTCCCTTATATCCTACAACAGCTGATAACACTATTGATTTTTTTTAGAACTGCAGTCCCGATACAACTTTAAATCTCCTAGACCATGAAAAGAAACAATAGCTTTGTCATTTCTTATCCTCTGTTAATGGTTGCTTGAGAAATCTCTCGAACTGATAAAAATTAGAATGAATTGACTCTGAAATTACAGTACGAGTTCATGGATATAAAATTACAGTCAATACTAATCAGAATGTTAAAAATACGTATAGCTTAAGAATACATTGATACAGATCATAAATTTGAGGTTAAGAGAACTAACCATTTGATTTGACGTGTCAGATTCTCCTATTTCAAAATATTAGGATATCTGGTCTAAACTCAAGAGAATGCATCACTATTTGCACATTGAAATCACAAGTACGAAGATTTGACTTGTTGCCAAACATGAGGAAAGATCTTTTGTAAATTCAGAAGTCAAGCTGGGCCTGTTGCAAGCACAAAATTGTCGCATCCTATCAAGTTTGCAGCATGTCATGGTGGTGATTTTACAGAACAGGGACATTGAGAGTTGGGAACATCATGGAAAAGAAAAGAACCCAAGATCATTGTATGACTCCAAAGGTGAAATTAACATTAAAAGCTAAGGCTAAAATTCGAAGAAAAATATGAATGATTAGACAAAAGAAATAGCTGGATTACTACTTTTTAGTTTTTACAGAGGTTAATAGATGTTTGGTGTTTCAACGATCGTTTTGGTTATTTGGTAAGCTGTGCTTGATAATAAGGGTTTGATCTAGGCACACCCTGTTTTTGATGCACAGGGAACACCCCTAATGAGAGGACAAATGCACTCCTAAGAAAATATAAATTACTTGTCTTTTCACCAAGGGTGTGCTCAAATCACCACCCATAAGTATGTCTGATTAAAAATAATTCTCTATGGAAACCTCTGAGGGGTGAGGATGGCAGGGAATGCTTGGACACGAAAAGGGAGGTGCAACTGGGATTAGTGGATACCATGCCTTGTACAAAGCCCCTACGTGAGACAAGGCCCCTCAGCTGCCAACTTCAAGTAGCTGTCATTTCTCAAGGCCCCTCAACTACCAACTTTCAAGTAGCTGCCATTGCTCATCAAAAAAGATACTGTTGCTTTTTTAACACTATCATGGAGTTGTGTGGTATTGTCATTTGCACAAACATCTGCAAAATTATGTTCCTCCTCGTAAAGGTGTTATATTGTATATAATAACAACCAGGATCGCTTACAGCCCGGATGTGTCTAGCGTCCATCAAGCATCAATTTTATGCTTACACATGAAGAAAAGTAGCTACCTTGCTTTTTGTGCAGCCAAACAAACCCCAAAGTTGAGTGTGTGTGTATTTAATAGTCCTTGGTTGCATTGAAAGCTATGATCACTTTTGGTGTTAACTGCCCACATCAGTGGGGTGAGTGTATTTAATAGTCTTTCAGTTGCACTAAAAACTTTGATCACTTTTGGTATTAACTATGGGGTTACTGTCAAAAAAATTAAAAAAAAAAAAAAAAAACAAAGCATTCACTCGTCAACTGCTGTGATCCAATGCATCAATAGAAAGGTACCTTAGGTATTTGTTGTGAAAATCAGGTCTCTAATGAAAGTAGTTGTGCAAGAATCTGGTTGAGTTGATAGATACACGAGGCATAACAAAATACAGCATAGTGGTAAGTATGTTTTGCCGAGCTTCGAGGGTCCTGATAGAAGACAAAGGTCCATAAAAGAGCAATAACTTTGAACCACAAGGAAAACATTGGAGATATCCAATAGAAACTCAAATTCTGATTCAGTGATACCTCTGTTTTATTACAATGTCGTATTTATATTTCCAAAACCTTATAGTTAAATCAAAATAATAAAATTATCAAAAATAAAAAAAGAATTTGAATTTCACTTGAACCCACTATTAATCTTAAAATGTGTTTTGCGGAAAACTTAAATTTGGGATCGTATGCAACGAAATAAAAAAAGAGAAAATAATGCAAACAATAATCATACTAAGATGATTTATGTGGTACATACACAAGCGAAAATGGTGAGAGATTTCTCTGTAATCAAAACCAGAGATTACAATGAATAGTGTGGCTGCACAAAAATCGAGAAGCCCTCAACATAAACCCTCCAAAACCCTATTGTCTGCGGGTTGGAACTGGATCCCAAATCGGATCAAGAATACCCACATATGGGTCATATTCAGGTTTTTCTCCAAATCGTCATCCAGGTTAAATTCAAGACATTAACCCAACAAAATTCTTATAACCATCTATAACAAAAATTAGACTCAAACTCTCACAAGTCACAATACGCTAAATAGAAATTAGTTTGAATTTTTGTGTTTTGACCCCCCCAAAACTGGTTGGATCTCTTCATTACAACCAGTAACCACATAGAAAGTGGACATTACCAATTCTTCACCCTTCGTATTGGCCATATGTTCAATGTCCGACTCTACATCAGCTCCATGGTATTGAGGGACTCTCCAATGGATATATGGATAACGGATGGCCTAACCCAAACAATTTAATTGATATTGAGTGACTCTCCAATGAATCTCTTGGATAGCCCCCATATTTCATGGATATGAGGGACTCTCCAATTAATGGATCTCGCGGATGGCCAAACCCAAACAACTCTTACAGGTGATAAACGTGGGCTTGTTTTAATATCAATGACGAGAGAGAGAGAGAGAGACCTTTGCAAGGACATTGCTAACGAAAAATGAGCTCTTCTGACGCCTCTGCAAGGATCTTGCCGATGTTGCCTTTACCAAAGACCTTTGCATGACTCATCCGATCGTCCAAATAGGGAATGAAGATAAAAATGGGAGTGCATTTCCCGTTTTGGAACTTGCAGGCTCCATGGGAAGGGGCTGTCATTCTTCTGACATTAATTATATATAACTAAAAATTATAAAAGCTGTGCACTTGGCCTATTAGCTCAGTTGGTTAGAGCGTCGTGCTAATAACGCGAAGGTCGCAGGTTCGAGACCTGCATGGGCCATTCCCTTTTTTATGAGCTTTTAAAATTTGAGTTCAAAAGTTTGATTAAAAGAAGTGAGTAAATGCTTTTTACCTACACTTCATTAGTGTTATGGAGTTTTGTGTCAAATTCATTTGTGAGAACTTAGGGGTAGCACCCATTAGTGATAAGATGAAAGAAACTCGATTGAGATGTTTCGATCATTTGCAACAAAAACCAATGACTATATCAATAACAAGTGATATGGTGCAAATTGAAGGCCTTAAAAGGATAAGAAGGTAAAAGATGACCAGATTTCGAAATAACATTTGCATAGCTAGCTATCAATAACTAGTTTTGGAAAAATGCAATGAAAACCATCTTTCCATGACTAAAGCTTTCCATTCTCGATTCAAATTTCAGAGTTGAAGATATTGTAAGGTCTCTTCATAGTTTCGAGGATGTTCAAAATAAAAATTGGGCTGGGCCAGTCTGAAGTCCATCTAGACCAGGCTACCATAAAGTCTGGGCTTCACCTTTAGGATTAGCCCAACTTGGTGAGTTAACGTGCTGAAGACCTATGCCCAGAAATGACCCAAATATTTGTTGGATAGCAATTTTAGGCCCATCCCTGTTCCACAGGTCAAAAGAGTTACCAAAATCAATCTCCTCATCTCATGCCATTGGAAGCCCTAACATGCACACATGGATGCACAAACACGTGCAGACCAACCCTAACCAGATTCCACTATAGGTTGGACTTAGTGGGCATTTCTTGAGCCAGGAAATTCCAGACGGACCCATGGTTGGGCTGGCCATGGGTTGAGGCCTCGATCATCGTGGTCCAACCCAAGAACGTGTGCTAATCTAGGTTATCCTCTCCAAAGGTGAAACCATCCATATGTCAAACTCAAGATGTAATGTAGCTCTAATTCCAAGTGTTACAAACCTAACTAATATACCAAAAGCCCGAATGCATCATGTTAAGTCCCTTTGAAACATTAGGATCAGTGTGTCATTCCATTCACCTCCTTCCAGTGTGAAAAGAATATACAAGTAGCCTTTACTATTATCTTTTCAACCGTATGTTAGTTATTGCTTGTGACAACTGAAAACAGAAATCTTTAAGGAATCAGTCTCAACCAAACTTGAGAGCTTCATCTGGGCTCTTCTGAGCTCACCTAGATAATATCACTGTCCCAAGTAACTTGCTCCTCCTAAAGGATGGTGTAACATCGATTGTGACAGCGGTTATTTTCCGAAATCTGACGACATCATGAACTGATGGCCAGAGATGATTTTTGAAGATTTGTTGCTGTTAGCTATCCTTCGAAGATTAGCATCTCCTCTTCTAATGGGGAGGTGAATGCGGTTTTCTGGGTTTTCTTTTTGCAAGGATCTGAATTTGATGGAACTTTTCAACAGAATGCATTTTAGTAATGGTGGTGGACCTCATCAATGATCACTCAAAACATTCCATGGAAAATGGTCCAGTTATCAGGTCCGGTTGATATAATCATACAAATATGACTACTGTACACTAACTACATTTGATCCAAAATATATTTACTGTTACACAGAAAATACGCTTATCAAAATAAAATGGTTATCATTGGGCCTCCAATTGGCTGGACTAGAAGTCGATCCTCCAAGCTTAGGTATCAAAATATAAGGATGCCAACAAATATAGAAGTCAAGGGGACCGTGAGGTTGTCATCGAGGTCAGCACTAATTGGAAGTGATTCCACCAATGCTGAGGATAGAGACACAATGAAGAAGCCGAAAACCATTCTCCAACTCTCATGAACTAACCCACACAAGGAAAAGTAATGCATATATCTGTACAAAAATTTGTCACAAACACGTCCACGAGATCAGTCTACGGCCATTTGAGGAAAAATGGAACCAAGCTCAAGTAATATAAATAAACCAAAGTCAAGTAAAACAAAAAGCAGCCAACAGAGAATTACATGACAGAAGCTATGAAACCAGCAGATAACATCGCGATGCTCCCCACTAAGGACTTGCTCCTATTATAAGGAAGCTTCTGGCTTCCAAACCTCCTTCCCACTATGTCAGCAAAACCTGAAAGAAATATTGATGGTAATCCCAGGAACATTATTGAAGACAAGAAAAGAAGTCTAACAAAGCAAAAGGCTTAAGGGTCATCAACTAGGCTAGGTGTTTTGTGTGTTTAGGTTCCCTTTGTTCTGACAAAGTCTCAAAGTTGTTGCAGCATAAATGGAGATGCGGTTGGTCAAAAAGGCCAAGAGACAGCGAAAAGATAAGAAAAATGGGAAAAATGGTAAAATAGAAATTATTATAAGATTTCTAGTGGAAGTCAACAGCTTTTTATGGGTTCATGCTCATGTTTTTGGGCTCTTATTTGTCAAGTTCAGTTCATAAATTCAATAACAAAAACACTGACAAAATCTGCTACACAAGCTCAAACAACAACAAAGCCTTATCCCTATACAAATCCTGTTCCACTTATTTCCCAAGCTCACAATATATGGAAAGGGAAATTTTTTCCGTGAATATTGGCTGATTTTTGCAATATATTGATTCATATAATCGAAACACTATAAAGGTACATAAGTTGGAAATAATTGGAAGATTGAGTCAACATATCTTCGACCCCCCCATTCTTGTTTCTTTACAGAGGAAAAAAATTCTAAAAACCCATGCAAAAGCTTGATCTTCATAACTGATCAATTCAAGGTGGTCAGTAGAAAATAGACAACCCTTTGAACCTCTTGAATTAGTGCAACTTACTGAGGAAGAAACCAAGTACCAAATGTGAAAAATCTGGATATTTTCAAGCAGAGGCAAATTTTTCTGACTTTCTCGGTTGATTAATTTATTGGCTTTTAACTCACAATAGCTTTAGACGGATCTACTGTAACAACATCACTTTACAGGCTACGAAGCATTTTTTTGTACAAAAAAAAGGACAGCACTTTTTTAATTTGTAAAAAAGAAATACAATGCCAGAAAACCAACTTCAGCCAGTTGGCTTAATCTATGATGCATTATAATAGATTTTCTGTTTATCTTCAGCCAATATAGATTTCACTGTATAGTTTGGATTTATTATTTAAAATGGGAGAACACTTCCTGTTTTTCAGTTTAGTTTCAATGGTGAGGGTATGTGATTGGTTTAAGGTCATCTAATTTTTATTTATTATTATTATTTTTTGGATAAGTGAATAGAAATTATTAAAAGAAATGGGCGAGAAACCATGAGAAGGAAACAACAGTGATCAACAAACCAAAGCACAACAAGGC
>JAOXJP010061723.1:0-15640 GCA_025762735.1 Platanus orientalis | reverse complement strand
GTTTTTTTTGTTCCTATTGTAGATAATGCAAGTATTAGGTAGTTAAAATCAAATGTTGAGATGCCAATTTTCATTTAATATACAACTAAAACCTAAGCTAGTTTATTCTAATACAACCACATTTATACAGAACCCTATACGTTCAAATGGATATATATAAGAAACATTGTCTTATTTAATATTATTTTTTTAGTCGGGTCATTCCGCTGCCACATCATAAGTGACCCCCTCCGCCCCCCCTACCAGCCCCCACACCCCACTACTGGAGTGGCACACATCAACACAATCACCCGTGGAGTGTAGATACTGAATAAATTTAGGAAAATATGATTCTCATTGATTCAATCACCATGTTTACAATGCCTCTAGTAAGAGGTTTAAACAGATAATTGTAAAGATAAACATAGAAACTAAATATACCACAATCCTTTCAAATCAAATCATAATCCTATTTTTATCCTCTAACAAATCTTATCATATCTTAATTTTTCTACTACTCCCCCTCTAATGCATGAGGATTTAAGAAAAAATCTTCATGTGTTGGAATGCCCTTAGCCACCATGAGTTGGAAAAGCATGTCCGATCAATCTGATGGAATTGGTAGATGATGTCATTGTATGATGCTTAATGGCTAATAACTACGAACCACGATCGAAAAGTTGTTGAGCTAATGGGCAAAATTAGATGCCTTGGACCTCTATAGACCAAAAAAAAATTGTCATGATGAGCTAAATCATGATGGGCTTTCCTCCTGCATCGCATAAGAAGTAGTCACACTATACTTGATTTTCTGGATCACAACATATACAATTTCCACACGCCTCACATGAGAAATGACTGCAATACGTTGTATTGGTATAGATTCAACATAGCCATAATGTGCTTTTTTCACGCATCACATGGGTATTAACAATAATATGTTGTATTGGCTTATGCTTGATTTCCTTAAGCACAACACTTTTTTTTTTCTTTTTTTTGTGAATTCTTCACACATCACATGAAAACTTGGAATGTATTGGTATGGGCTTGATAGACTTCCTCATGCACTTCCCTATATATATATATATATAGATCCCTCATGATCTAAGCAACTAACATGGGCCAACTAAATATATGGATGAATAATTGTGCCTAATTGGATAGTGAATGCTGAAGTGACACCTATGGTTGCAGGACTTATAGTGGTTGTTAGCTCCATGTCCATAGGTCTGAATCTAATAGGTTGTACCATTTGTGATTGCTGTAGTTGTTGGTGTTGTTCATCATATCAACAAGAGAGAACATCCAACAACCATAAAGTGGATATGATAGACCTTACAAATCAAGATCAAAAGCATTACGGGCAATTACAAGACGCTTTGCCTCTTGAGGCTCCATTAGCACCAAAGTCTAAGGTTAGAACTAATGATGCAAACAAAGAACTTGACAACAAAACCAACAGATTGCAAGATGGCACCAGACGTTTTTCTGATCCAATTGAAGTATCTCAGTTTCAACCATATTTTCAGCATGATGAGTGAGGTACTGCTCGGAAAGGTGGTTGGAGCTTCATTCATGGAGCAACTACTGAGCGTGGATGGAGAGGTGATTCAAATGATCAATCCAATGGTGATAGCATACAAGGTGGCACCATATGGCATGCAACAAATAGATGAGTGGTTAAAACTTGGGTAGACGACAAAAATGTAATAAAGTTTGGCGTCCCAATAGGTTCTTTGAATTCAAGGCAGAGCCATTATCCCTTATAAAGAGAAGACCAGCATTTAGGGAGAAGAAGATGTCGCTTGAATCTGAACCTCGTGATTATACGGCTATTTTGCTAAGGAAGAAAAACCTTCAAAAGCTTTGGGATACCTCCTAGTTGGATTAGCCTAGCTTTGGGGACATTAGATCGTAGGCATGTGTGTTGATAACAGGATACTACATTGATAGAGGATAATCTGGTTCAATTCGATATAAGGCTTTTTAAAGAGACAAAGATCTGCAACAAGAAAAATTTTAAAGAGAGGGAATAAACAAAAGAGATGTTGAGATAAAGAAAGAGAATGGAAAGAGAGAGAGAGAGAGAGAGAGAGAGAGAGAGAGAGAGAGAGAGAGAGAGAGCCTTCAAGCTATGAGTTCGGCGAGCGGCAACAAAGCTTGGGGACTCTACCGCCCGCCAGAGAATGGAAAGACAGAGGTGGAATATCAAGGGATATCAACCTACTTTGATACCATGAACAAATTTAGGAAAGTATGATTCTCATTGATTCAATCACCATGTTTACAATGCCTCTAGTAAGAGGTTTAAATAGATAATTGTAAAGATAAACATAGAAACTAAATATACCACAATCCTCTCAAATCAAATCCTAATTGAATCAAATCATAATCTTATTTTTATTTTCTAACAAATCTTATCATATCTTAATTTCCCTAATAATCATATTTTTATTCTCTAATAATCCTATTTTTATTCTCTAACAAATCTTCTCATATCTTCATTTCCCTAATAGATGATGCTAGTGAGTCTTAAACCCACACCTCTCTTGAGGAAAGGTGATACCGAGTCCATCTCCCCTAAAGAGATGCTGGTTTAGAATACTAACTTATTCCACATTCAAATAATGTGTTTTATGTTCATACTCCTAAATTGAAGGCTGAAAACATGTTATCCAAATGTGGAATAAAACCTTCAACATGCAAAACAAAGAATTGACAAAAATGTTTTGGCTAGTGAAGACTGAAAATTGGCCTAATGTTTACTCATAATTGATTGGATTTAATTATAAGGCCCTATCTGGTTGCCTTGAATTGAATAGAAAAGAATAGAAAAATCTGTAATTTTCTATTCCTTAATTATGGTTATTTGGTTGTCAAGAAAAAGAAAAAAGAAAAACTTATGTGTTATAATTTTCACAAGGAGGATTTTCAAACAAGAGTTGTGTGAAACTAATATGGTAACAAACAAGATAATAGTTAGTTACATGAGAAAATTTGAAAATTGAGGACTTTGGTTCTTGAAAAGTAAACAACTTGAAATGATTTTCTCGAGAAAATTTTGCCAAGAATCATGAGAAAACCAACTTTTCATGGAAGGAGACAAGGCCTAAGGGTGTTCTTGGATGCAGAATATTTTGTGCTCTAACCAGTTAAGAGCCAATCTTCTAAGGCTCATTTGAAACTTTGAACAACAGAGAAAACTTCCCACGATCTTTGAGGTCTTGAACCGCGGTTGGCTCGACCCTGTGAGGCACGATTTGGTGTCTAGAATGGTGTCCAGGACACTAGGGGACGTCATATGGAATAAAATGGGTAGGTGTTGCATTTTTTGAATATGGAACATGCATTTTATCCATATGATGGCCCCTGGTGTCTTGGACACCATCCTACATACCAAATCCTGGATAAAACATCCTTTTACTACCCAAAACATTAGTTCCCTCTACAACCAACCAGGATGTTTAAGGTTAAGTACCATGGTTGAATCTGACATTGTATCCAAACACTTGGCATTAAAATTCTTAGCCTAAAATAATTGCAACAACTTTGCCCTGAGACCAACTCTTTTTTTTTTTTTGGTAATAAGCATATGATAGATTAAGACAGGATAACACCCAAAATACAAACAACTGATGACATAGAGCCCTCTAACCAAACATGCGGTATAGAAGACCCAAAGTTCAGGGAGACATAATTAAGGACATGGATTGCCAAGATGAAGTAGGTGACCCATGGATCCCTTGGAAAACTAATCACAACAAACGTAATGGTTATAGTTTTAAGACCGTTGATAAACCAAAGGCTTGAACTGAGGTAACTGCTAAAGGAGATAGACTCCCAATAGCCACCTTCATTAACCACCATCTTTAGTCCCAATTCATGGACTTTTAAAAGGCTTAATCGAGTTGTTATGTACACAACTGCTTTGACCAACCAACCAATACCCAGCTCTGCTAGGGTATATAAAAAGAGATCCTCGTCACCAATACCCGGCTTGGTATCTACCAAGGTATACAAAAAGAAATTCTCATCACTTCCTTTGTCTCAGTCGTCATCATCTTTTGAAAACTGCACATGGAGGCCTGAGCGGATATAATATATCTTTGTTCACCGGGGTCCTAGTGGATTGGTTTCATTTTTTGGAAGGGCTTCAACTACCACTTCCTTTCTTTCGGAGGAGTACGCAGTTTGCCTAGTACCTGATGCAAAGAAGGCATGCTCAGTTTGCACTGTAATCGATGCAAAGAAGGTATGCGCAGTTTGCATTGTAACCGATGCAGGGGAGGCATGTGCAATCTGCCCAGTAACCGATTGAGGTAGAACCAGTGTTTTGCACAGTAACCGAATCGGGCTTGTCACCGGCAAGCTGAACTTCCGGCCAAAAAGAACTGCTGGAAACCCCTCTTCCGTCATCGATTCGACTCACGTTGCAGGCTAAGGAGAAAACAAGCCGACTTCATCCTCCTCCTTACTTAGCTCTGCTTGAAACCATTCATGAGGTAGCTTATGACTTGATGGATCCACCCTCAGCAAAGCATCAAAACCTCGCAACACTTTCATCTCTTCCTCAGGAGCATCATCCACCTCCTTTCCTCTCAAATTCATACCTTGAACTCATTGATCAAAGCCTCTATTTCATTCTCCATTGCTTCTACTCCCCTGAGGATAACCAAACCACCAACCATTCCACAACCCCCATAGAAGTTAACAGACTATCCCATCTTAGAAAGAAGGCATCATACCTAAGAAGTAATATTCTCATTCCCAAAGAAGTAATTAAAAGACTATCCACCACATTAATTCTTATAGAAAGGAAAATAAAAGGGTTCGAAGTTGTTAAAATCTGGGTGTAGGTTGGAAACTACTTCCCATACATAGTCAAAGAGAAAGTAAATGACTTGACCAGACACCCAAAATCTAATAGAATTCCATATTTATTGACTTGATGTTTATGATCCATTTGGATCCGATTCTTTTTCTTTCTAATAAAAACAGAAATTAGTTCACTTTTTGCAATTCAGAAAATGTCCTGATTTTCAATAAGTTCCAATCAACAACCGAATCGCATGCTTAAGTCCCTATTTTAGGTGTAAATTTTGTATAACAATCCATTATAGACTCATTTCAAATAAAGTGGAAAATAAAATAGGACCTTTCATGCTTCCAAACTAGCTACTATATCTTCGGGTACTCAACCGGTTTTGAAGATCAATAATCCAAACCAAGCCTATGTGTTCAATTAAAATCCAAAACCCTGGAATTTATGCATAATCATTCAAACACGATGTATATTAGAAGTGGAAAGTAGGAGTATGGTTGATCCTCCAGGTAATGGAAATTTTCCACACATGGTAAGTCTGATCTGTGAATTTATCATAAACCAAATTTCCAAAACTTAAACTACCCTGTGTCCATGCGATATTTGATTTTATTTTTACGAGATTGACAATCTAAGTACTGCTATACAATAATTAAAATGGGTGTTATGGTTATGTGTAAATGAAAGTTGTTAGTCAGATGGTTAGGATAGTCTAAATGATGTGAAATTTGCTTGTGACAAAACCACTGGGTGGCCTCACATTTCCACGATGTGGACTGAAATTTGGTTTGGCTGTCCTGGTCTATGTAAATTGTCAAGCTGACTATGAGGGCATTGATGAAAAGGTCTAATTCATTGATGATCCAAATGAGGAAGATTGATAGTGGAAACCGAGAGATTATCTATTTCTTTTCTCTTTTTTGGGGTGGAAAAGCAAATTTTTAAGGTAATCTCATTGACTCACAATGATTAAGAGTAATATGGAATATAGAAGAAATCAAAGGACTCGTTACATGTGTGGCAGAAATGACTACCATGCAAAGAATTGTTAGTCCAACCAACTAACCAAGGATACCAAGGAGATTACAATCACTGAGAAGCATAGAGGTGACAACACGGCAGAAAAAAATGGCTAATATGATCCAGAATAATGATCTTTTGACGAATAAAATTGGTGTTATCACTGATGTTAAAGAATCTCTAGATATGGATGGTTCTACACATCTCTTCATTGTCAAGTATGTTTTAAATTTGGGAAGAATCTTATTGAAATGCCAACATTATTTTAAAGGACCTGCTATCCAGATAGATTATGTGAAACTTAAGAAAATTTGAAGCAAGGGATAATTTCATTTTGAAGCAAGCCAAGGTACAGGAGGGTATGATGTTTGGTTCTGTGATGTGTCTAATCATTATGCTCTCTTTTGTAGAGGTGCTATTTACCCGATCTCATCAAAGAAGGCTCAAATGAGTAAAAAACAAAATTCAGTAGTTAGATGTAAACTAAAAGGCCGATTTGAGAGAGTTCAAAATGCAATGTGGTAGTGATTTTTAGTGAGCCAATTGCAATCTAGGTTTTCACCTATTTGAATGGCTAGCCCACCTTATGCCTTGTATTATGAACTTGACATCAACAGTTTAAACCCCAAAATGCAACCGGAACACACTCGGACCCCTTAATATATGAACAAGGTCTGCCTGGCATCAAGGATGAACACATGAGAGCTGAAAAATGCAAAGCACCCCCAAAAAGTGTAAATCACTTTTTTGGTGCTGATGTGTCCACCCCTGATGCCAGGCTGACCTTGTTTGTTCATTAAGGGTTGCACCAAATCGAGGCGCCAGAATAGCTTTCCAACATGAGCCTAATGAGTCTTCATGTGTTTGGATGGAGGGAGGATTGGATCTGCTCCTCTTAACTAACGCTCCTCTCCGCCCCTTTGGGGTGAGCACATCAGTGCCGACAAGTGATATGCACTCCCCCAAAAAGTGTAAATCAATTTTCGGCACTGATGTACCCACCCCCTGATAAGGGGCGGAGAGGAGCGTTAGTTAAGAGGAGCGGCAATCCTCCCTCATTTGGATGGCTGCCACATTGTTTCTTGTACTACATCACACCCCCAAAGCAGCATTGCCCAGGGTTGTAAATGAGCCAAGCTAGCTCAACTTTTTCGCAAACCAAATCCTAGCTTCAACCCAGCTTGTTTAACTAAATGAGCCTCAGACAAACTGGGATGTGATCAGCTCATTTAAATAGTATATTATTAACTTAAGTAAGCCCCAACCCCAGGGTCATGAGCTCAAGTAGAACTGGACAAAGTTTGTACAGCTCATAAGCTTTAAAACTGACCTTTCTTTGTCATCATGGATAGCCCCCCTGGAGAGTTATAACATAGCTCATAGCTCAAAGGGTAAGTTCATGTTTCCAAGTTGATTTCATAAGGTGCCCCTAAAACTGGTTTTCTTCCCAATTTAACAGGTCAGAAACCAGCCCATTACTTTCTTTCCTTGCTTTTGATAGGGAAACAAGTATCTCGATTCATGACTTGACAAGGAGTAATCACTAAACTGCCTGTTAATCACGTGTGTTAATGTGTAGCCGATAAATTCTCGAATATTCTCTATGTGGCATTTGGAAAGAGTGGCACAGAAGAATCTTTGAAGGAAAGTCTAAGCACTTCTTGGAGGTTGCCAATTCCATTGTTTTGACTTAGCTTTATGGGCAACGGCCTCAAAGGAATTTCAACAGTTTTCAATTAATGATCGTATCAGGGATTGGCCTACTTTTCTTTACTTTTGAACTTTTCCTCTTGATTGTTAGAGTGGTGTATTAGAGAATACATAGGCTTGGCCCCAACCTTACAGTTATCAGGAGCTCTGCAGCTCACCGTTATTGACTGTCCCATCCATATTACAGCTCAGCCAGATAAATATGTGAATGGATAAAAAAGCTCACCTTAACGAATGCTAACCACCGCTCCTTGTCAGGCGGCGGGCACATCAGCGCCAAAAAGTGAATATGCACCCCCAAAAAAAGTGAAAATCACTTTTCAATGCTGATGTGTCCACCCCTGACAGGGTGCGGCAGTGAGCTTTTGTTAAGGGAAGCGTTCATAAACCAATCCCTATAAATATAGCCCTTTAAATTTTTTGCTTCGTAAGTTTGAACAGAATCTGCTATTGAAACCAAGACAGGAGGCAGTCACAGTCACAGAAGATTGCCACAGATTGGTAATGACCAATTGGCTTTGCCGGTTTACACTACTTCTCCTCACTTCATGACCAATTTCAAAGGAAACGCTCACATTAAGGGTGTATTTGCCATATTTGAGATCATTACGATGCAATCTACCAGGCCATTTATTTGCTAGCAAGCCATAATGTCATTCCAGTCGCCATAAGTGAATCAATTTAATACTTAAGTGAACTTAAATATCCAATAGTCTGTGTATTCTAAGTCAACTGATTGTGGTTCTTCGGTGTTACTACGCACTTAGTCTCATAGGTGCAATGTGCATTCCTTTTGTTCAATTCTTTCCATGTTTTATCAAAGATAAATCCAAGAATTCAAAATTCTCTACCATAAATCATCTAACACCTATTCACAGAAGGAAAACAGTTTTGTGCAACATCAAAGAATACTCATCAAATGCCCAAGGGGCATATATCTACGATCTGATCAGGCCTAGTGTAAGACTTTAGGAAACAGAAGGCGTTATGAAATACTTGTCCGAAATATTCTCCAAGTTTCTTCCTGAAATGCAACCCTATTGCTTCACCAACAACTCAGCCTCCTCTCAATAAATTATCTATCAAAACACAAGTCCAGCTTCTTCCTTTGGAAAAGACGAGTGGCCACTACCATTAATGAGAAAATCATGAACAAACCTTATGATGGTACCCAGTTCCCTCCAAATTTCATTCTAAAAGGAAAAGTATATAGACTACACTAAATCAGCAAATGGGAATAAAATGTGTGTTGCCCTAGTATAAAGAAAAAAATTAACCAATCCTAAGTAGGTTTGAACACCTTAGTGCAGGACATATTGAAGCCCTGATATTTGATTGCCCACTAGTCCTACTATTCTTAACAATCTGTGTTGTACTCCCCAAACTTCAAACATTAACACTTTTCAAAAAATAAATAAAAATAACAAATAAAAACTTTTATACGAAAGTCATCATCTTGGGAAGGAGCTCCTCTCAATCCAAAACATGGTTTTGTCTTGGACATGATTATGGGTGATCTCCAAACAGTCCCAACAATCCTATACTTAGTGTGGTTTTTCACTTATTAAATACATAACATAGAAATATAAAAAGAAGAGTTTTCTCCTAAAAATTCTCAGCTGTCAGATCATAGCACCGAATGATTTCCTGATAAAATTGAAATGTTCTGACTTTTTTAATTTCAAAACATTTTGGATACGGGAGCCATATTCTTGCTGCACCCACTTCCATATCCATGTCTGCACTGTACCCATAGGATACTGTGATATGGCTGTATACAGGTATCCAGGTATCATAGCTTGTGAGGCAAACAATTTCCCAGTTCAACTCAACTCATCAAAGCCTTATTCCAACTACTTGACGCAGCTACATGAATCATTCTCTGCTAATCCACCATCTAGACCATACCATTAAATCATAAACACTCATGTCTTTTATATCTACTTCTCAAATCAATTTTCACCTTTCCATCGCCTTAAACTTGCACCACATAACTCCTCATCGGTGCAGTTAATGGTCTTCGTTGCACATAACCAAACCATATCGATCTACTTTCCCTCATATGTGTTCTACTGGTGAAATTATTTCTGATTTTATTATTATATTTTTGATAGATAACACAAGGATTTATTAGAATATGAGAAAAAGTACAAGAGGAAGGAGAACAAAACAAACAAAAAAGAGAAGAACCAAAAACAAGAAAGAGGGACAGACTCCCATAAAACCTTCACAGAGGCCCTTCTACCAGATAATCTCCCATATACATGGATTCCCTAAAAACCCCACTCTTAACAAGACCATCCGCTTCGGAGTTTGCCTCTCTTGGGATCCAATGGAACAAGGAGTTCAAAGAGGATACCAAGAAGAGAGCTTCCTTCACAAGATGAGCTACCCGCCACAGGCCATTGCCCCTAGGTTTTATCCTTTCCAAACTTGCAACTCATCCATCTTAACATTCTCATCTCAGCTACAATCATTTTATGTATATGTTGTTTCTTGGTTGCCCAACATGCTGAAAGGCATACATATGGTATTACCTGAGTTCACAAGGGTATTTGTACCCATTTATGTACAAGAGCATAAGTGTCCGTGTTTATTTTATATAAATAAAAGATTAGAGCTAGGACTGGGATGTTATACACGATGTAAACTCATTCTCCCATCTCTCTCTTCATCTTAATCTTCTTCTTCTCCTTCTACCTTTTTTTCTTTTTTTTTTTTTTTTTGATAGAAGAAAAATTTTATTAAGAAAGAGGGGATGAGGCATCCCCAGTTGGTATTACAACCCCTAAAATAATGTTTTATACATATTTCCAATTGGTATTGCAGCAAGGTTGAAAGGGAAAACTGTCACTGACTATTAGAAGATGGGGAGCAAGAAACTAAGGAATCATCTGTTGATGTCACCTGGCCATGTGGTCAACATCAGCAGCCGTACAAACAAGTTTGGTATAGTCAGAAAAATCATACCAGATGATAGCATATTTTGGTGGTAAGTTCATCATTTTCAGGTTTTTTGAAGTGGTTTTGATGGTGTTTTGCTTGTCCAATTGATTCTGGAGGACAAAACCAGTTTTCAATCAATCAGATTATTGAAACCCTAAAGGGGGGATTAAGATTGTCTGATCTAATATTGGTCAGTCTGTATCAAATTTTAGAACTCTCCATTAGTGATTTGGAGTAATTTCATGTAGTTTTGAAATTGTATAGATGAATTCTCTATGATAGGTTTATGAGTTATGATCCCTCCTTGTTTTCTCCATAATGAACAGTGCAATCCATATAAATGAAGGTTTAGTGATTTTTGGGGATCTAACCTGTGTAAATCAGCCCTTGGAATCCCTATGCAAGGTTTGGTTGTGGTGGAGAAAGAGGTATGTTATGTTATGTGTGATATCCTCAAAGGTGGTTTTAGTATATATTGATTTGTGGTATCGTTGGTTGCAGTGAATCAGAATCTTAATTATCAGTTAGAGTGTAGGGATTTCAAGAAAATAATGTATGCCAATGGACAGCAGTACAAATGAAGGTGAGAGTACTCCTGAAACCCAAGGAGGTGCATCTAATGTGGCTATAACAGTAGAAAATCCTAGCCAACAGATAAAACTGACAAATAAATGGTTCTAATTACTTGGAGTTGACTCAATTGGTAAGCATGTCCATTAGAGGAGGAGGCACACTTGGGTACATAAACGGAAAAACTCCAAAGCTGTCTTGAGTTCTTCATATGATAGATGGGAAGTGGATAATTTAACAGCCATGGCTCCTTCACTCGATGCAACCTGAAATCAGCAGAGATTTTTTGCTCCTTTAAACAGCTAAGAAGATGAAGATATGGTCTACATGACACAAAACACAATACCAATGTCTTCTCCCCCTCATAATGATGGGAGGAAATGCACTATCAGGAGTCATATAAACACATTGGTAGAGAAGATGTGGTTGCTTACAAAAGAAAGGTAGAGTGGACTCACATATTTGAATTTCAAGCTAGCCTGAATTCAGATTATGAATTAGGGAAAGTTCAAATCCTCAGTCAGGAGGAACTCCTCTCTCTCATCCAGGAGTATGCATTAGTACAAAACGGAGATAGCAGGTAGGATACAATGAGAAAATAAGATGGTCTTTCATGAAATAATACGTGATCAATACTAGCTTCCACAACCACACCTCAAAGAAATAGAGAAGAGAAGAAGTATACAGGAGAAAGTAGCTGGGACGAAAAAGACAAGCTTAATTCTACTCAGTATAACAGAACCATACAAATGTGTGGCTTGTGAGAGCTGTTGGGATTTAGTGGACCATCCACCCTGGATCACTAGGCTTGGACCTTCCACTGCTCATACTGTATCTGAATCGGGTGATGGTTCTTCAGATGGTGATTAATCTACTCATGATACATAGTTTCCGGTTTCTACACTCTTGAAGAAGATGATCTCCATTTTGAAGGATGAGCTGGAAAGCCTTTGGTCATCTCCATCATGTCTCAGTTAAAGGTTTATCACATCCACTGCATTTGCAAACTCAAGTACTCAGGCTGAAAAATAATGTACAATGGGGAGTAACTTTTTCATTTCTTGATATGGAGGTATACTTTTATGGATCACATATATTGGATGTACTTTGTATATCTACATTTAAATATCTTTTAAGTGAGGGAGAGAGAATACAAATCTCTCTCATTCATTTGATCTAATCCCTCTCTTAAATTTTCTTCTTCTCCTTCCTTCTTCCTTCTACATCACTTACAAAACCCTAAAAGATAAGAGATACCACCTTCAACTTGGTATCAGAGAAATTATCAATCAAAAGACAAAGCTGTATAGACAATAGAAACATTTTAAGTAGAAACTTCTCCAGGTGATAAATCTTCATTTTAGCAGATAAATGATATTTTTCGGGTTTTTTTGTAGTCTGCAGATAATTTTTTTTTTATTGTTTTTGCAAAAAAAAAAAATCTAGATTTGGGAAAACTGATCGATATGTTGATCTGAGGATTTTTCGAGGAAATTAGATGGTAGTTCCTAGTCACACAATGAATCCACCAAAGTTTGTTTTGTCACAATCTGTTATGTAACAAGCAGGGCACTGAGTTTTTCAGATCAGTTTTACCACCACCTAAAAGTCAAATTTTTTGTGCTATTTTCTGAATAAAAAAATTCTGGACAGTCCCAGATGATGCTTGAAGACATATGTAATGGTTTCTATGGATATTATAGTTGATCCAATTGGTTGTGAAGGTGTTTTAGTATTTTTCATGAAGTCCTAATTTGTAAAAAAAATAATTACTCTATTAACCCCATGAATGCTTTCTAAAACATAACCACATGTATGAACCAAAATAACACTTGTCGAGGCATGTTACACATCAAGATTGGCTGCCATAAAAAGATCTCCGTCGTTGCTCCACAGAGTATCCGGACTCATTATAACCATGGTTATATACTAAGAAGAGAAAGCTAAATTGAATAAATGCTCGTATCTCACTGACTAATAATAAATACAAAAATTATTGAACAAAGGAAATGTAATACAACATCAGAAACTGTGCACCTGATAAAGATGAGCTCAAAAAGTTAATGTCTGTCTATTTTACAAGATCAAAGCAACCATACCTCTTTTTCAAGTTAATAATACAGCCAGCCCTTCAGTCATCAAAAGTTTCACTAGGAATCAACCAACATCAGGTTCTTTTGTCTGGATTAAGTTGGCCCATCTGTTCTGTAAGGTTATCTACATTCTTCATGTTCCACCAAAATTTCGCATGATCAGGTGGCTTGTTTTCACTCTTACTGGTATCAGCACCCTTAGTGTCTAACTGGACCTCCTGTGTGTGAGATGAACCAGGAGCAGGAGTCTCGCTTAAGAACTGTTCCCAGAAGACATCATTCACTCTTGTTAGCACCGGGGATGTCATGGTCCCTACTACCGGTTCTTTGGGTGCCTGAACCTCAGGAGCAGCAACAGGCTTGGAATTCATGTCGATCCCAGAACCTCTTGGCCAACTATCTGCACTAAGTTGAATGGAAGAAATACCAAGGCTTTCCCCATAACTCGTAGATTCTTCCAGTTCCAGAGACGAACGGATATCTCTGGAATGAGGTGAAGCTGGGCATAATTTAGGTGACTGTGGCTGCAAACTTATGTCTGGATCTCCAGGTGATTCATGCATTTCAGTAAGGACAACTGCAGAGGGATGTAAAGGTACTCCAACAGAGCACATTTCCTCACCAGAAGCTTGACCAACCTCACGTACAAAATTCTCCCAATAATTTAATGATGACTCCAACTTCTCAAATGGCTCCATGTTTATTATTGGCATAGACATAACATCAGACCTCTCCATGTGGAAAGTCACAATTCGGCCCTTCTCCACATCAGCTTCATCGTAGAAGTAATCAAGCTTTGGCAACCTTCTCTTCTTGTTATGGTTTTCTGATTGGTGATTGATATTGGAGACAAATCCAGGTTTCTGCAGGATTTCAGTCAAGAAGGAAATTATCTGACACTGGCGATGTTCCATTCGATGTAAATGATCCTCCAAAGTCTGCATTTGCACCCCCAACTCTTGCCGCTCTTGGGTATGCTTCTGTAACTCTAAAAGAAGCACACTCTTATCATGTTTCAACCTCTCAATTTCCTCCTCAAGCTCCTGCCTTTCTGATTCAGCTAATGCACCAGCAGAATTTCCTTGCCCCTGGTGATTCTGTTGGGAGTGGCTATAGATTGGTTTTCGTCTATGAATGTTCTTCAGCAGATGTCTCTGACCTCTTATAAAATCCTCATTTGCAAATTCATATTGATCAGGATCAATTTTTCTGAAACCCTGGTTGAAAAGGGATTACAATTCAACAGAAACAAGAAAAGATAAGACAATATATTAGTAAAAACTTATATCTACAAGAAAAAACACTTCTAACAAAGCCAAACTTACATATGTATTAAGCTGCCTGACAAAGCTGGAGAAATTGTTGTGTTTAAAGAACTTGGGCAGCAAATCCCTAGCGAATTCCAGCGGATTCCACACAATAAAGCTGTGATTAGTCGCACTCCACGAGACCACAGAATTGGTGGACTGGTCATCCACCATATCATAAGTCTTCGTAAGAAAAGGAGGCAACCCATTTGAATTTCCCTGAGATCCATCCATCCTGAATTAAAAAACCCCTAATCTCAATCCCCAAATTCCAAAAACCAACAGAAGCAATCCATCTCCAACTCCACAATCCAAAATATTCCCAAAAACTATAAAAAAATTCAACCTGCAATCATCTCCAACACCAACAAAATCAACTCGTAACCCCTTTAATTCCTCCCAAAATCCCTCAAATTCAATCAATCAAAGCCTTTCCTCCCAGATCTCAACAGTCCCAAACAGACCCAGAATTCACGACCGCGAATCTCGTTAAACAACCAAAACCTCAAATCAACCAGCTTCTCCCAGCACACAGACAAAATCAAAGCGAGATTGTAGTCCAAAAACCAATATGTAAAGATTCAAAACCCTAAATCACCAGTCTTCACCACAACAGTTCCCAGAATTTCAAACCAGAAGAATACCTCCTTGCCTGGTTTCTTCGCGGAGAAACTCAAACAGCCGCCATAGAAAAAGTCGTCGCAAAAGGTTAGATAGAAGTAATCGGGTAATGAGGTAATCCACCTCGGATGCTTCGAGAAAAATAAATAGAAGAAAACAAATTTCCACAATAAAATAAAAAATTAAAAAAAAAAAAATTAAAGAAATCGTTGATGCCTTTTCAAAGAACAACAACTCCGCCAGTCTTCAATGGCATTTTTTCAAACGAAAGTTGAAAAGAAAGGGAGACTAAGACTTGAAGAAAGAAGTCCACGGCTTCCGCCATTGTTGAACGACTGAAGCAGCAAAGGAGGAATATGGAATCTAGAATCTAGAGGCTTCCTACCGTCGTTCTTCTTCATCGATTGAAGGAGATTTTCTAGGGTTTTAAAATCGAATTCCATTACACCAGAAATCCAGAAATCGATCATTTATTGTTTTTTTTTTAAATCTAAAGACCATGCTTCTGAATCTTCGCTCGTTCTATTTGGGAGCATGTTTACTGACGTGGCGTGTCATGGTTGTTTAATCTA
>JAOXJP010061712.1:0-15641 GCA_025762735.1 Platanus orientalis | reverse complement strand
ATATCATAGGAAGTGCTCATTTAAGAAAGTTGTAACACCAAATTTTGAGCTGTGTATGAGGCGAAATTTGTTGAACAAATTACCTACCGTTTAGGAGCTAGTTTATTATTTTATAGGTGGGGACAAATACACTAAGTCTAGGAGACTTGTTATTTACTATTGTTCGACATAGCACACCTCTGATTAACCTTAAGTTTCTCAGTTTGTATTATGAACAGGAAGTTACATGAAATATAAAGAAGAAAAGAAAAAGAGGAGAAGATAACAATTTCTTTTATTAAATAAATACGGATACAAACTTTACTGTTCAAACACTGGTAAGTTTACCTAGTCATGGCCTGGTTTGTCATCAAACTTCCTATGGTATCTTTCTTGGAGAGATCGTAGAGGTATAATGGACTTCCTTTCCTCTTTTAGAAGAGAGGTGAACTTGTAAACTTTTAAGGGAATGGGGTAGAGCTTGCCTGAATTTTGAGAGCAATGTTTGCTTGAGAATTTGAGCTTGTGATCGATATTCCAACTTGCTTTCTCATGCAACCTTGAACGTATTTATAGGTGCAAAAATGAGTTAGAGAAGAGTCATTGTTGGAGAGAAACTCTATTTGGTTTGTGACTTCTATGTTGGAGTGGGATTCTTCAATCCTTATCCCAAATATATATGTGCTTTTTCTATGGAAGAATGTACCTCCTTCAGTCTCCTAGGTGGTTGGAGAACTCATAGGAGTCGTAACTATCTAAAAAAACCACCATGGAAGAGGATAAGGTCGAATTTCAATTTCTAGTTTCCACAATGCGCTAATATGAATAGTGTATTCGCACACTTTTTAGCAATGAATGTATGTATCCTGGTGGATTCGCAAGCCTTTACTTTTAGGTGAATGTCATTGTCATTGTCATTTTTAATTCACCAAAATTAAGTGTGGTGAATGTCATGTAATTGTACATTCACGCACTTTAGGTTTCTGTAGTTTCCCCCTCAGAAAATGTGTTGCAAGTGTAAAAAGACAATGCATTTTCTGATGCCAAAATAATGGTTTTTATTTACTCCTTTGATACACTTTCTTTATTAGTTCCCACTATTTTTCAAATTCCTTGTATCTTAACGAATATACTCCCACGAGTATATAAGCCTCCTTTCTTCTTCTTCATCTCATCTTTTCGGAGCTTATTCACAGTAGAATTTTTTGAGGTTCTAGATTTTGAAAGTCTGAGTTCCCCTTCATCTTCTTTCTTTCTTGCTTCTAGATGATCATTTGAGGTGTGATGAACCGCAAGAAATATTCATTTCTTTCCTCGTAATTTGTCTTTCTTTCCTTTTCTTTTCATATAAGTTTGATCTCTTATTTCTAGCTATTAAAGTCCTTGTATGGGCAAGGGTAATATCTTAGGGAGATTTTAGAGAAACTTTAGAAAGTTTTTAGGCTTTCGATTCTAAAACATCCTTTTCTTTTCTTTAGACTTCTAGTCATCTTCTTCGGTGATGATAGTATCTCCAGCAGCTCATTCATGATCTCTAGGTTTGCCCTATGAGTGTCTGCTTGAGTGAGCCTACGAATAGCTTCTCCTTGTGTTTATTTACGAGTTGAGATATTTTTCATTCGCATACTTTGTTGGATAGATTGGTGTGCCCGAATGCATTTGTTGAATACTCATTCACACATCATGAACTCTATTCGCGAGACATGTTTCCCATTTACAAATAAAGAATTTTTTTATTTTGTTTTCTTTGTCTCTTTAAGGAAATGACACCTAAAAGGAGATCTTCTAGCGCCAGGAGGGGTGAGTCCTCTGATGACATCACTTCCAGGAGGATGAGGCTTAGATCTTGGACTAACCCAAAGCCATCCGCGAGACTAAGTCACCAATATGAACCTATCTTCATAGTGGTTGACTCGGACTCCGAAGATGAGCAGCCAATACCTGAACTTGATCCGTCACCAAAAACCTATCCCAGAACTTGACCTGATACTAGCACCAGAATAAATCCTAGAACTAGGTAATCATCTCTGGTGAAGGTGGTACAGATATTTTAGAACTTGACTTGCTTTCTTGATGTGTAGATCTTTCCTTTGAAGACAAAGAGGTCTTGCCTACGGATGATCTCAATAAGCATGAGCTAGAGGAATTTTGTGAGAATATGAAACAGGCATTTGAGGCTCATGTTCATCTTCTGCGAGACCTTAGTATTGTGGAGCCCATAGCTATTACACTACCATATACCTACGCTAGAGCCTTGTCTTGTTTGAATGACATAGAGAGGTATTTCAAGAATACGGGACTTAGACGAACTGTCGAGTCTCTTCTGAATTCATTGGTTGCCATAGCTCAAGCTGGAGAGCTCTAAACCTTTCCCAACCTACTCCTGATCTTGAAGCCTTTGTGGTAGCATACATCTGAGGCAAAGGTGGTCAACCTCAAATGGAATCATGATGAGGCTTCCCGTCGGGAGAGTTTCATAAACACGGAACTCAAGGCATTGGCGGAGCGCTTCCATTATGTCAAATTGGAATATATGTATCTCTAGGACCGGTTGCATGATTGTTATGTCATTCTGGAGGATAGCGAGTGTGCTTCCAAAAATAATGAGAATTTGATTACACGGGCCAAGACAATTTTGGCTGTGAGGAGGGAGAATGTTAATAATGACATACCTCCTGAACTAGCAGTTGAGCACTCTGATGCCGAACTTGTTCTGTAGCAACAAATCCCTCTTTCTCAAGCATTTTGTGACAAACTTAAGACCCTTATCTGATTTTTCTTCATTCGTTTAATGTGTTTATTTTCTCACTTTTGCTCATTGATGGGTGTATAATATCTTCAACATTTTATTAATGAAATACCCTCATTTTATGTTTTCATCTTATTTTGCACCTTTGTGATGTTTTAACAATCTAAGATTTAGTAGATCATATATGGAGCGTACCAACAATTGTTGGTATGAAATAGACCTTAAGTTGGGCAATGTTGGTTATCCCTTGACATTGTAAGAGCTAAATATACTAGGTTGACCATACTTTAGCAGAATGAATGCTCATGAAGCCTAGCCATTATTTGACATTGCAAGAATGAAGTTAACTATACTTCAGCATGACTTATATTGAAAAGTCACTAATAAAGTCTAACCATACTTTGGCATTATAAGAGCCAAATATGCTAAGCTAACCATGTGAGGGACAATACAAACTCTTGGTCATTCGAATTCACATGCCTGTTCCTGTTAACTTTCAGCAATTTTGAAGTTTAAATGTGATTTGCCAGTTTTAAGTCTTCTAGTGAATGAGTAACTAGACATCTCATTTGCTCACATATTTGTGGGCAAATTGTACTTGTGTTTTACATTTACTCACTATCTTCCAGTTCAGGATACATTTCCCAAGGAGTAATGATAACTAACAGTGCACATCTCATTGGTTACCTTTTGGATGGATTCCCATGTTTTCCCTTTACACAGCTGGTGAATGAAATGACTATTTTACCCTTGCAAACAGACGGGTTCTTTCAAATTCCTTGTGGTTGGACCAAATTACCCTTGCAAGTATAAAAACTTGGTCTTCTTCTTCCTTGGTTCATCTCCAAAGAACCTTTGAGAACCGCCATTATCGAGAGCTTGTACCTTTGAGTTCTTTGTGATTTTGCATTAAAACTCCAAACTAATCTAGTGAAATCTTTCATTTCCTTTCTACAATCGTCTTTATACCCTTTCCAAGGTATTTGGACCCCTGACCATGAAGTTCTTGAAGTTCTCTTACTTTGTTGGAACCCAAAGACCTTCTCTTCATTTTGGTGAGTTTTAAGGCCTCAAGTCTTAAACCCATTCCGTTAGGAAGCTTTATCTCGTTCAAACAAGTGTTTTGACATGATTTTTGTGAGTTTTGGTAAAGACTTGGAGTTGGTAGGCTTTAGGACACATTTGAGAACTCCGGTCATCACTTCCGGCAATGACTGAGTTTCCGTTGGCCATTTACCACCACAGGGCTAGCTTGAGTGGTCATGAAGGGCTCTCCCTACATTTATTCATAGGTTGAGGCACCTCTTATTCATGCACTCCTTGCTATGCAAGATGTTGAGCACAAATAGATATTTTTTTGGTCATTTGCCCATTATGAGGCATTATGCTACCCATATTTTCACTGTTACTAGAACCTGCACGAATCGATAATGACCATTTACATTCGCACACACTTTTGTGAAGTCTTAGAAAATTTATAAGAATGTATTTTTCTTACTTATATCAATGTCTAACTTCTTTGATTCCCTTTTGTAAAGTGATGGCACCTAGAAGGAGAATTCTCTATGATCGAGAGTGTCGCGAAAGCCTTCATTCTCCTATTCGTCAAACTCATGAATGGGCACATAGCCAAAGTATTTTCGACTCTGAATTTGTTAACCATGTCGTTGAACATGCATAAAGCCCACCAAATTTTATTAAGGCTGTTTGCAAGGGTTGGTGTCGCTTAGATGATCATGCCCGTCGAGGTAACTCAGTTCATGAAACCTTGTTGCCCTTTATCGAATAAGGCAAGACTCTTAAGGATTCCACCACTAGCGACCTTAGGAGCTTAATTTGAAAGATCCGTTTGGGCAAAGCCAGATGGGTAGGCAGACTTTACAGAGCTTCTTCTACTTTTACTAGCGATGGGAGTAGGTGGGAAGCTCTTATTAGTCAAAACCGCAACTCTAAAGAAATTGGGGAGCCAGTTTTATGTGTGGCAACAGGTTGTCCGGATCTTTGAGCTCTCTCTCCAATATAGGAATTGAATGATCTTTTAACTGAATAGGGCCCTCAGGGAGGAAAATGGAAGGTGATCGATAAGAATTGACCCATATTGTTGACAATTGTGCTAATGGAAGGACACAATTTTATGCCACCATATCTGGTAGCAAGGTGGGTTCGTCCTTGGTTGCCTTGACACTATCAGTACTTTAAGCTTTCATGGCTTTACATCATGGTCATTGTCATTCCCTAGAGTATTGTGTAATACTTCTTGAGAATCAGTTTTTTGATAATACGGAGTCAGCGAAGTAAGCATCCGCTGCTTGAAATGGGTTGTTGTCAACTACTATAGTGCCCTAAGTGTCTTGCCATGGATATTTAATGCACTGATGGTATGTAGAGGGTACAACCTGAAATTTATGCATCCATGGTCACCCAATGAGGGCATTATAGATGGTATCCACATCAATGATATAAAAAAGTGTCAAATCTTCTATATGGCCAAACTTGGTTCTCAACCTAATAGAGTCAAGAGGACATTGCTCATTCTGATTGAAACCTTGAATAACAACAGTACTAGGCTTAAGCTAAGATGAGTCAACCCCTAGATAGGCCAATGTTTTGACCAGAAGTATGTTTACTGTTAAACCACCATCAATCATTACCCTAGACACGGATTGATATCAATAGTACCTATGATGAATAATGGTCTACTATGGTGAGGATCATCAGACTACCGATCAAAATCCTCGAAAGTAACTATAGGCATACATTACCCTTCTCATGTCTCCATTTGCCAAGAAGCTCTGGCAACCTCGTCATTTGTAGTGAACTTGTCTGGGTGTGTCAATGCAAACACCATGGAGGCCCTCAGCTCTGGTGACATACGGAAGGCGTCGTAAATAGTTAATAATGATGGGATCTTCTTCAGATGTGTCATTGCATCTTATGGAATAGGATTATTCGTCTTCTTGATAGCCTTTTTGTATTCGGTTTCCACGGTAGCCTTTTTTGTTATGTCAGCTTGTTGGTTGCTGGTGGGGCCTCGCGGCGGTATCTATTTCCTAGATTGTAACCTAGCATGGTTGATGTACCGAGTGTGTGGATGACACCTTTCTACAAGGGTAGTAATTTTAAGTTTGGTAACATTGTAGATCTCTATCTATCAGTGGGTGGGCATGTCCTCTTCAGAAAAATCTTGAGATGTAGCGACAAAGCTAGAATTATTATCATCGGAGTCGTCCAAGTCAGTGACCAGGTGCGGCATATCTTGCAAAGATAAGTCACGATGGAGAGTTTCCCATAAATTTGGGGCATCATTGTCTTTGTCAGCTGAAGTCGAGGATTCACTAGCATCTATGTCGACATCCCATTGATCTTGAAGCAAAAATTGTACCACACTTTATATGTACTAGAGATCATGCCTATATGCCCTATGATGGTGATAAAAGTGATCAATGAGCATTAGCCATGAAGAGATATGACAAGATAGTAAAGTTAAGTACCATTCAAAGGCATGTGAGTCCAAGGAGACCGTGAAAGTCGCACCAATCGATCATGTGTGGTGCTTGGCAATCCAGTTTCTTGTAAGAAACAACTAGTGTGATAATGCGGATTTCTATCGCCTGTGTATAATGTAAGTGGAAGAAGCTAGTACCCAACGAGAAACTAAGTAAGATTTACTTTGTTTCTAATAGGCTTCCTTGACTTGCCGAACTGTCGTGGGTCTAGCACTTGTGTAATAATTTGATCTAAGGGACCTACAAATCCTTTGTATATTTGTTGTTGAGGAGGTTGTCTCAGAGGATCCGTATTCCAAGGATCGTAGGGTTACATGTCCGGCCTCATAAATTCATGGATGAACATTTCAATAAGGTAACCCCAGGAAGGTATTCTTTGCGCTGCTAAGTCCATATACCAGTCTAAAGGCGGACCATCTAAGGAGAGTGGAAATAGTTGCAACAAATTGTCATTGTGAATCACTTCTCTGCATGATATCATGAACTTAAACAAATGACGCCACAGATACTAATAGTCTTCATCTAAGAAAATGGCGAATAGAGGGACCTCAAAGTCGGGGGGAAATGCCTCAAAATATCTAGCTTGATGGCAAGGAAAATCTCATCGCCTAAACTTGTTTAACACATTCTGGAAATATGTGTGTTTCCATAGAGTCCTAGATAGACGAGTAATTCTCATAAGGCGAAATGGTGGATCATGTATGAAGTCTATCAATGTAATAGAAATACTACTAGTATTATACCTGAACCATGCAATTGGGATAGTTAATCCTTTGGAGTGGTCCTGGTATGTTAAGTTATTATGGAGCCAATCAATCAATATTGTCGACCCACATGGCACGATTGTTGGTTGCATGTCCCTAGGTGGGCGAGAATTACTATCATGTAGAGTTGATGCCATGTTGCAAGTAACGACTGGAGGTTGAAGCAAGTCCTTGGGTATAAATTCTTCCAATGTCACCAGCAATCATGGGGATTATTCTAACAAGTCATTCTCATGAAGCAGTGTCTGAGAAGCCTTGATTTTGGGAACTTTTCCCTTTTTCTTAATTACCCCCTTTATGCATAATGGCCTTTTCGAGCACGTTTAATAGGGTTATGTACCTGCTCTACCCTTGTTTTAGCAGATTGAAGCCTTCTCCTATGTATAGCTTTGCTCTCAAATATAACTCAGTCATCTCCATCATCATCATCATTTTTGTTTTCCTAAGGGTTCATGAGGCCGATCATATTCTCATCAATAAAGATAGCGTTTGTGGATGCGACCCTCATGTCTACATCAAGCTCCACAGTATTTTTGTCAATCAATTATTAAAGCTTATCCTTAAACATGAAGCAATCTTGCAGGGTGTGACCTATAATACGATGATACTTACAATATTTTGGATCATTAACCTTGTCAGTTTCTACGAGTCTCTTTGATTCGGGGAGTATGATATCCTGAGATTCGATTGTTTGTATGATAGGCCTGCTCTTGTTGTTCTTTTATACTTAGTCTCTTAGGAGGGGTTTCTTGCTCTGTTATGTCTAGTTTGGTTGTTTCTGTGGTATACTTAACTTTTAGTTTGGTAGGTGGCTTCTTAGTGCCTACCATAGCAGATTCCATTTTATTAACCACCGCCTTTCCTTTTCTCTCGCATTTATGTTCTAACAATCTCTTTTCTAGAGCAGATGCCTTGGATATTAGGTCATCGAACCCAAAGTACTTTTGTGTCATGAGATGGAGAGAGAGCTCGAATGATACGTTTTGTAAACACATCTCGATGAGCGATTTAAGAGGAGGTGCATTTTCACAAGTATAAGACATATTCTTCCACCTATTGATAAAGTCCACCACTAACTCGTTATCCTGTTGTTTTTCACTAAGCAATTCATATAACTTGACAGGCTTATAGGTGTTGTGGAATTGATGGACAAACCCTCGCTTTATGGAATCCCAATCTAAAATAGAATAAGGTTTTAGATTTTAATACCATGTGAATGCAGCCACATCTAATGATTGGATAGACAACTTTAGCAATAGATCACCTTGTTGAGCGATAACGCCACATCGAGATTCAAAGTGAGCAATATGCTACTTAGGGCATGTCATTGCATTAAATGTATTGAAGTGAGGCTAAACGAATTTTGATGGGAAAGGTACTGTGTCCACATGTGGAGGGTATGGCTTCCCAGTTGTATATGTGTTTACAGTTTCCTGCTCCTTGTATTCCTTGAGCATTTCAGTCACCATTGCCGACATGTAATTAGAATCCATCGTAGGTGGAGTTGGATGTACATATGGTCTTTGTGGCACAAAAGGATCCTATGCATATACATTATTGCCACACATCTAGGGTGGTGTAGGTCTATATGGTAGCGGCTCTCACTGTTGATAGCCCGATTGGTTAGACCCCTATAGGTGTAAACCTTGCCAAAAACCCTGTGTAGGTGGCCTTGGTGGAACAGTTGGATATAAGACTTATAGTTGGGTTAGTCCCTAGTAAAGTAGTAAATGCATAATCTGGTGTGTAACAGGGATACCCCCCTTGCGCTTGGCTTGGGACAGTCAGCCTAGCAGATTTTGTTGTTGCGGGATTATGGTTTGGTGGGGCTGTGCCTTGTCTTTTAAGAGTGGGTTGTTTGATCATGGCTTTTAGCTCAGTTATTGCGAGGTCTTGAGAGGCTAAGCACTGATCTTGACTTTCTACCTAGACTCGCCATTTTATAATTGTAGTGTGTTCCCCTACAAAGTCAAAACGATACTCTCTAAGGTCTACATTCTCTATATTTGTTGCGAGATCAATTAGTGGATCTTGAACCCCCCTTGATCCTGTCACTGTCATTTACAGTCCTTGCCAAGCAGAGGTAACATTAACCGTTACAGCAGCCCCAGGTGTGGTGTGAGGGCTATTTCCATTATAAAACATAACAGGAGAGGCCCCCATGGCTCTTCTAGTGATTAGCAATTCTCTTGAGGGTGTTCTTGGTGTCCTAGCACTTGTTGCCAATTGACTTTTAGTCATCATACCGGCAGAGTTGAAATATCACGGTCGAGACCCGAAAGGACTTGGAGTATTGGCAGGGGTGTCTTTCTTTGTCCCTATAAACATTAATACTGCTTGGGAGTCTTTCTTAGGCCTGAATATTTTTCCCTTACCAATATAAGGTGTATAATCTGTACTGCCTCTAGTATAGGAAGGCAAGGAGGGGTCGGCTTTTTGCAGATATACCCATGGCAAAGTTGCATTAATTGGCATACTTTCCACATCTTACTGCTCATAGAAGAGCCTACATGCTCTGGCCCTTTATCTTTGAGCAATGTTTCTTTTTCATTTTTGCTTAGGAGATAGTACCCTCCTTTTTATGGTTTAATTTCTTTAAGCCCCCTTAGGGGTTCAAACCTAGTTAAAAGCATTGAATTTTTGAACTCTACACTATCCTAAGCATGTTGTTGATCGCGACGTGTATATGAAGCTTGGGTGGCAATACTACCTAATTTGCGTTCCTCTAGCAATGCATGGCATCCAGTAATTCTTGCTTTAAATTTCTTTATTCTTATTATGTGAGTTTTTTTTAAACCCAGGTAGCCTGAGTTTTCCATTTTGGTTGGCAGTTTGTTCCTCTGCTTGGCCCCTCAACATAATGGGAACTCCTATGAGTGTTACGTGTACTGCAGTTATATTTTGGCCTTCTAACAATGAATGGTCATTTTCACTCATGACTATAACTTTGCGTGAATGAAACTCTTTCTCACACTGATAGTGCCTGAATTGGGAACTCATATTCTCATTTACAGACTTCTTATCAAGCAAATGTTGTTGTTTTCGTGAGTGCAGATTCTTGTGCGAATTAGAAACATGATGTTCATTTGCGAGACACATCTGCAACTGAGGGTCTATGAACCAACCAGAGTCACTAACTTGTGGTTTCTTTTAGCAGTTAGAGTACACTGGTTGAAAGTTGGTCTCAGACTTAGTCGTCCAATATTTTTTTCCTTTTGTGAGTACAAACGTCCGCGAAGGCGAATATTTCTTCACGAGTTAAACATTTTTATTTCACTCACAGATTTCGAGTCTAGCAAATGTGAATAGACATGTTCATTCATGCAATTTAGCAATGGCGAATGGAAATCTAGGACTTCACTTGAATTATCAACCTGTATTTTTCCTAGAGTTTCAGTGACCTTTCGTAGGGACTCAGCTTAGACTTACGTATCCATTGTTTCTTTAAGTTACTTAGGGTAATTTGGGGAGTATAGCCCCTTGGTTTAGTTGGTATCAAACCAAGTTTGCCTAGGATTGTGGGTGTACCATCTTTAACAGATATGGGCATCATCGCAGCCACATGTGAGAAGACTGAAGCCTCAACCCCTAATGGGATCAGGGAGACTAGAGCCTCACCCTTTAGTTGGGAGACCGAAGCCTCAACCATAGATGTCATTTAGGAGACCAAAGCCTCAACCGTAGATGTTGCTTGGGATACTAAAGCCTCAACCATATGAATAAATGGAGGTGGGAAAACCAAAGCCTCAACCCATGTTTTTTATGTGGCCAAATGCCCTCAAGGTGAATTGGTGGAGGGTCCCACGATTACAACTTCATTGAGGTACCTAGCTAAGAGGAAGACACCCATTAATACAACGGAACTTAAAGAGAGATGAGAGGAAAGTATGTCCCACTAGGCGTGCCAGAAATTTGTAACACCAAATTTCAAGTCGTGCATGAGGCGAAATTCATTAAACAAATTGCCTAACCTTTTAGGGACTAGTTTATTATTTTATAGGTGGGGACTAATACTCCAAATCTGTGAGACTTGTTATTTACTTTTGTTCAACATAACAAACCTTTGATTAACCTTAAGTTTTTCAATTTGTATTATGAAGAGGAAGTTGCATGAAATATAAAGAAGAAAAGAAGAGAAGGAGAAGATAAAAATTTTATTTATTTAATAAATACGTATACAAACTTTATTGCTCAAACACTGGTAATTGTACCTAGTCATGGCCTGGTTTGTCATCAAGCTTCCTGTGGTATCTTCCTTGGAAAGACCACAGAGGTATAATGGACTTGTTTTCCTCAAATGGAAGAGAGGTGAACTTGTAAACTTTCAAGGGAATGGGGGTAGAGCTTGCCTGAATTTTGAGAGCAATGTTTTCTTGAGAATTTGAGCTTGTGATCGATATTCTAACTTGCTTTCTTGTGCATCCTTGAAGGTATTTATAGGTGCAAACACGAGTTAGAGAAGAGTCATTATTGGATAGAAACTCTATCTGGTTTATGGCTTCCATGTTAGAGTGAGATTCTTCAATCCTTATCCCGAACATATAGGTGTTTATTGTATGAGAGAATGCACCTCCTTTAGTCTCTTAAGTGGTTTAGAGACTCATAGGAGTCGTGGCTATCCAAAACAACCACCATAGAAGAGGATAAGGTCGAATTTCAGTTTCTGGTTTCCACAGTTCGCGAATATGAACAGTGCATTCGCGTACCTTTTGGCAACGAGTGTGTATATCCTAGTGGATTCACAAGCCTTTACTTTTGGGTGAATGTCATTGTCATTTTAAATTCACCAAAATTAAGTGTGGCAAATGTCATGTAATTGGACATTCGCGTACTTTAGGTTTCTACAAAAGTGTGTGAATATACTTTTCCATTTAATAACTATCTATGATCAGCATGATGTACTTTAGCTAATACATATAATTCTACTAGAATTCGTTATTGTTAACTTAATTAAATAATTATGTGTTCTTTACAAAACATGTATGTTTATTATCAGAATATCACATAGATTGTTAACATAAGATTCCTTAAACCAATATATAAAGACTGTGTTGATGATTGATGAATTTAACAATAATAATAATAATTAAAGGAGTAATAATGTTAGTGTAAGAGGAATTAATATTGACCCAATATATCCAATTTTTAATGAGGAATTCATATTGCATTGTTTGATTACTTGTCTAGCTATTGAAAAAAAATTAAGAATTGAGATATTTATATCCATATTTGTATTTTTTTATTTTATCGAATATCAGATCGAATCGAATATTTTGAGGATATTTATGAAAATAATGACCTAGGAATTATAGAGATAAAAGACGATTGATAGATTAATGACAGAATGGGGAACTGGCTATTGGGAGCTTTCTTTAATTCAAATTGGGAATGGGAGATGAGAAGTGGGTTAAGGTTAAGGTTATAGTATTCATATGTTTCATTCTACATAACATGTCCTACAATATTATAATATAAATATTAAGTATATGTTAATTTCAACGGATATGAATATTTAATTAAATAATCGAATTGGATATAGATGCATCAGAATCAAATATTAATGGATTGAATACGAATCGAATAAAGATAATAATCAAATAGTTGACAGTCCTATTCTTATTTCCCCTAAGATTACTATATGGACAACTTCTAATCAAATGACTGAATAAACCTTTACTTTGCATTTTTTTTTCTTATGTCACAATAGGTGGTGAGTAACATTAACAAGGATATTTGGTCCATTATAACAACAATGAACCACCACTCTACTGCAGGTCATTTGTGTCATTTTCTTTGGAACAAACTATAGACTACAAACAAGCATCCAAATAAATGCAAATACATAAACGGTTTAACTCATATACCCCTTAATATGATATTTTAGATACTCATATACCCCTTAATATGATATTTTTAAATACTTATTATTGTAATAAATAAAATTTTAAAAACCTTCCCTTTCTAAATTTTTTTCTAACCTTTATGTCTTCCTTCCTTAATTGAAAGTGGAAACCAAAATCCGTCAAAAGAACAAAGAATCGGGTAACAGTACTCTCTCTCTCTCTCTCTCTCTCTCTCTCTCTCTCTCTCTCTCTCTCTCTCTCTCCATATGTCTTATTCTTGATACCCTTTTATTCTTTCATGTTTGGTTACTTTCCCAAGAATCTCCCGCTCCCTTGTTTTCACCCAACAGGTAGTTGACTGCTCACAATGTCGACTCTCTGTCTTTTTATAATCACATATTTTCTCTTTCTTCTTCTTCTTACTATACCTTTGTTCCCTTTTTTCCTTCTCACGTACACTAGAGAAAGATAGGGATGGCCGGAGGGGGAGATGGTGGTGTTTCTCTTCGGCTTACATTGGCTATGCAAGTTAAGAAGCTAATAATAGAAAGAGATTCCAAAATTGTAATTTAGGCATTGCATGATGAATTAGAGAAGTGCCTAGTTAAGATAAGAATTTTCATAAAAGACTACAAGTTTATATTCCAGTATTTTTATGTTATTGAATTTCAACATGTCCATAGGTCTAGGAATAACTTAGCACATATAGTGGCTAAGCGTGAAATTGAAGTTAGGCAAGCCAACTAGAACAATGAGATACCTCCCAAAGCAATCCAGGATGTGATAGATAAGGAGAGACAAGCATGTCATTTAACTTAGTTTTTAATAAAACTCCAATCTTTTACCAAAAAAGAAAAGAGAGAGATAGGCTTTTAGCTTCTTTGTATACCATAAATGGTTCTCAATTAATGGATGACTTGTATCTTACTACTACACATGGTAGAGTCGTGAATCTCAAATATTGGGGTAATAAACGCTAAGCGAACATGCTAATATATGTAACAAGAACATGCATTATTACTTACATAAATTAATTTTAATTTAATATTGTAATTAGCTATCTAGTAGATTTAGCTTGAACATAAATATTGTATTTTTCTGATTTTTCAATACTACTTGTAGAAATCAATTCTAATTTAAGAAAATTTTTATAGAATTAAAATTTAAATTGCCTAACCTTGCATGCCACACATCAAGAGAGTCAATCAAATAAATAACAAGAGAAGGAGATTTTATTTCCATTACATTCAATTTAAACATTTCATTTGTAGCATACCCTTTACCTACAAAGATATCATTTTTCAATAAATAAATTTGTCGGATTCAAAAACCATGTTTGTTTAGTAAATATCCATAAATGGGGTTATTATAAACTTCAGGCACATAAATCTCATTTTCTAATGTCACAGTTTTTATCAAAGTAAATTTCATCTCAATGTCACGTTTTCCCACTACTCTAATAGTTGCTAAATTACCCATAAAGAATTCAATTCCAACACCTACAGTTTCATAGGTTTTAAAGGTGGTTTTGTCATTAAAATTATGACAAGTGGCTCCGATATCAATCCACCACCCCTTCTCGTTTTTCACAATATTTACCTTAGCCACCATGACCACGACGCTTTCTTCAATCATATTCAATTCATTTTTCTTTATTTTTTTTCAGTATCGGCCTTCTCTTACAAAGTGCCAAATTTTTCACATACATAACATGTAATCTTTTTATTTTCTATAAAGCCAATCTTAAATTTTTAGGATTTCTAAGTTTCAAAAAACTTTTTGGACCGTGGTTGATTAGATTGATCAAGTGAAGTACTTTTTGTCTCACTGTTATTTTCCACTATATAGGTTAATTTTGTATTATAACTCTGTCAACTTCTCTTGTTTATCTTGAAATCTAGACTCATCTTTAATTGTGAAGTGTGGTACGAGTTCATCCATGCTCATTTCTTCATTTTTATACTTCAATTTATTCTGATAATCTTCCTAGGATGTTGGTAGCTTAGCTATAACTACTCCCACTTAGAAGATTTCATCTACTTTGATTCCTTAAGTAGTAATATGATCAAAGATGACTTGCAATTTATGAACTTGGTTAAGAATTGGACTATCATCAATCATTTTAAAATTTATATAATTATCTATGATAAACTTCTTGTTACCTACGTCTTTGATCTTATATTTGTATGCCAGAGCATCCCAAATTTCTTTTAAAGCATAGGACCTTATGTAGATATCGAAAAGAAAATTTGAAAGTACGTTGAGAATGTGACTGTGACACGAGTAATCATCTTCCTTCCATTTGGAAGCCACATCCGTGTCTTTATCTTCCAATGGATAAGGTTTCGAGAGCACATATGCTTCCTTGAAAGTTGTCAATAAAAAATGAATTTTTTGCTACCATTTTTTAAAGTTTGAGCCATCAAACTGAGCCAAACACAGTGGTTCTTGAACTGGTGCAATGATTGTCACCATGAGTAGCATGATAGTAATATAGGATTAATGTCTTGAAATTATTGAAAATTTTAGGGGATCGTTTATGCTCGAAGGCATAGTCTAGTGGATGCTTTCTTCAAAACTTTAATTGTCCCCACCTGGTGCAATAGGGTTTTGGCGATTAAGTCCCTAGGATACAATTGAGCCACAATATTTTTTCTATACCTTATGCACTTACGTGGTATGGCCCAACACCACCACCTTCATACAATGCTCATAGATAGAAAACATAGTCAAGAACATTACAAAAAAAATTCTAAAGAAGATAACCCATAAAACCACTATTTTTTTTTTGAAAATATCA
>JAOXJP010061701.1:0-15641 GCA_025762735.1 Platanus orientalis | reverse complement strand
GAGACAGACTCCCAAATTATTTTTTATATTTTATATCTCATCTATCTCTATATCTGATATTTTGAGAGAGAGAGAGAGAGAGAGAGAGAGAGAGAGAGAGAGAGAGAGAGAGTTGAGGCTTTGGAGCAGAAGCAACACTCAATATGGAGGTTTAAAGCTACTTCAGGTTGATCACGGCTACATTGTGAAAAGAAAAAACCCATTTACAACATACTATAAGAGAGGTAAAAGCACTACATAAATGTACCAAGAAGCTTGATTGAATTCAGTTATTTTGATTATCTTGCCAAGTCAACTTGAGTTATGATTGTAGAAATATAGCTCAACATCAATGACTAACGAATTTTAGTTTGCATTTTCTATAAATACAGAATCGAATATATTATGGTTCATGTATGGTGCAAACATGTTTAAATTGGTGATAGTTCAACGACATCCATCTGCTGTACTTATGACAATAATTTTGCAGGCTCCATTCAGCCTCACTCCTGAATCTATCCATGCCCAGAAGAACCCATTTTCCTTGTATATTATTCGACATTCAGAATTTTTTGAGGGCCACAGACTTCATAGAAAGTTCACCTATTGAACAAGGTCCTAGTTTACCTCCCAAAAAAAAAAAAAAGGTCCTGAAGGCTTCCAAATACTGAACTAAGTTAGCCATCTTCATTATTTACGAAAAAATAAAAATAAAAATTGAAGGCTAGATTCAACTTACTCTTGTATCTATCCATGCCCAGAAGAACTTATTTTCCTTCTATATTAGTCTGCATTCAGAATTTTTCAAGGGTCAAAGACATCATAGAGAGTTCCTTTACCGATTAAACAAAGTCCTAAAATCTTCAAAATACTGGAAATAACTATCCATCTTCAATATTATCTCCCCCCCCCCCCAAAAAAAAAAAAAAAAAAAGTAATAATAATAATAATTATAGAATCAACCTAGCCATATTCATGTCTAGTTCAAGTTCAATAAGTCGGGGCGCATCACAGTTTAAAACTCTACAATTACTATTAGTGTTGTATGTCAAGGGTATAAACTACATCTATAAATCTTCTAAACGCTTGGAATAATACAAGCTACCTAAGACACATTTTGAGGCAAGCAGGTGCCCACGTCTTATCCAAGCAAAAGCTACAGATATCAAAGTCTTGTCGATGGGGATTCCTTTGGCCTACAAGCTTCCTTCCAACCAAACTCTGCCCCATTAAATAAACCTTGGTGCTTTCCTTTTTCTACTGTTACTGTGAGGATACAAGTCACTGAGGGGTCCATTGAAACACTAGGTCAATCAAACTTTCCATTTCCCCAACACTATGAGATAAGCTTAGCATCTTGTTAGAGATAACCCAATCCAATATCCTGATTTCACGTGATGTAATCATATCTTTAGCCCACATAATATCGTGGTTAGAACTAAGCTACAGAAGCTTATGTTGATTGATGGCTGTTCTGGTAAGCATTATATCAGAGCTTCATTTGTGGTTTTTGTTAAGTGATATCATCAGCATGTCATACAATGTTTGGTACCACAAAGGTACTTTGGTTAAGACTTATACTGCGATATATATGGAAGCTATGCAGGTGCTTTGTCTAGATTGTGAAGTTGCATCACCATCACGCCCTGAAACTAGCAGTGGGAGGCTCCAACTACATGGACCTGAATGCTTGTTTGCTATTAAGTACTAACCATGTGGATTTAATGAGTTCTTGTCGGACAAAATCGTTGAGGTGTGTCACCTTGTAGCTAGTAACATGGCACCCAATTTCATTTCTCTAAACCATGGCTAAAGTTGCTAAGTATCATTAATTGCTAATTGAGCCCACTTGATGTCGACTGTCAACCAAATTTGTCCTCTATTTCGCAAAGGAACAATCCTACTCATTTTCTTAAAGACTATTTGTGACATGGGTACGTACTTCTGATAAAGTGGTTCAAATTAAAGTGTCCCCAACTCATAAGTAGATTTGAGTTGAATGAGTGTGTTGGTTAGGTTCCAAGTGTTATAGGTCTGAACACATGACATCCAAAGAGAGAAATGGTTTGAGAACCATTGAATATCCTAGGGCTAGCTGTAATGACAAAACAGATCAGATTCAAGTTAGTGGTAGTGAAACATATGAGAAAAACACAAAATGCAAAAGAACAATGACATAGAATACAAGATTTACGTGGTTCGGCAAGATTGTCTACATCCATGGGCAAAGCTATTAAGTGCTTCTACTATAATGACGATTACAAAATACAAACGAGTTCCCCAAAACCCAGAACGAAATCTTAGTAAAAACTGCTCCACCAAAAATCTGTGAATATGTTTACATAAAGTGGTGCAATTCCCAAGAAATCCTACTACATATCGTAGGTTAAAACCACAAAATACCCCAAAATGGACTTACAATGGTTTGGGTTGTTGGACACAAATTGAGTCAAAATTTTGGCCAGGGGCTTTGCATATTTTTGGGTCAGTCTCTGGATCACACAAAATGGGTTGCACTTCAGGCTGCTTTTGAGTTGAATTCGTGACAACTTCTCAACACCAGCTTTCTGCTGGTCAATTCTCACAGAAAAGGCTTTGATAGGAGGGCATTTTTGTGGATAAAACTAGAAATGAATAATTTTTTTTTTTTTTGGCTAAGGTGATTGGTCGGTGTATCAGGTTTTCAAAGATGAAAGAAAGCTGTGGTAGTTGAACATCGATTAAAGCTAAAGTTAGAGGTAGTCGATTGTTCAATCACCTTTTGGAGGGAGAGAATACTAGGAGGATCAAAGAGATCTCCCGCTGGTCAATGAGGAAGAGAGTGTTACCTTCATAAGGAGTGAGGAGAAGAGACTATGACCTCTCTATTATTGGTCCTTTTGAAGTATTATAAGTAATTAGTGTCAGCATATATAGTGATATTGGATAGCACAAGAAGACACACACAAGTGATAAAGAAGCTCACCACCTACAGGAATCCACACAAGGGATACAGAGTAAGATAGATTCACCACCCTAAGTAATCTACAAAAGAGATACATAGCAAAGATAGATAGACTCACCACTCTAAGGAATTAATCCACCAAAGATATACAAAGCAAATTCACCACCAAACAAAATATATCCACCGAGAGTTTAAGAGTTATAGAAGAAATCCTTCTTCAAAATCGAAAGGCTAATTCTATTCAAATATCCAATTCTCTCTGCCAAACCCTTACATAGTTATGGCCTTATATAAGATTAGATTTGAAACAACCCTTTAGATAAAGTAAAGACTTACATTTTCAAAATAACAAAATATAGTTTCAAGACTCCATTTTCTAATAATTTGGATCAAAAAGTTGTAATACAATTAACTAGGCTTTAAAAGACAAATTTGGGAATTGGAAAAGTCAAAAGAAACTTCAAACTCTCGGCCTCGGGTTGCTCACAATTAACTCAGAACCTTCTAGAAAAATGACCATAACTTCTTTTAGATAACTCCAAGTTATATACCGTTTGATGCATTGGAAACTAGACAAATAAATCTTTTCATATGATATATGTCTTGAAGTCTAATTCACCTGGAGTGGTATAGGTTTACCTTGAAAGCTACCCCCAAAACAGTTGATTGAGATTATTCTAAAACTTTGTTAAGTCGTTGTCTTGTTATGCCACATCATTAGAAGTTTCATGGGACACTTGGATGTCAAGATTTAATGTGTCATGAGACACTCTAGTGTCACATAGTTAAGTAGATTCACCATCATATCTTAGTGGGTGTCAAATATCTGTTAACTCACTTTAGCGGCTGAGAATGAAATTCTTGAATTGAGGGAGTTTAGTGATTAAAGGAGTCTCGAGCTCTATATTTTCTCCAACAAGTAGATCTTTAGTTATTTCAATTCTCGATTTTCCATCTAAAATTATGTACATTTTGTATATAGTCCCAAATGAGGTGAGGAAAAGAGGAGTTTATAGATTACTTTAGACCTTATGATGTAGACAAACAACAAAGTGAAGGTGAAAGCCCTTCATGTGATCCCCACTTAATTGATATCTGTCATGCTTGTTGAATGTCAATGAGATTTATGATCTTAGGGCTCAGTAGTAAGTCTGACAAGAAAGAATTATGTTATCTTCTTACTTGAGGGCATGCATTTTTTGTTAGTATATCAGTATTATGCTTGTATTAAGGGTATAATGGTCTTGTACATAAGCTACCCTATACCATATACCATAGACTTGATCTATTTCATATAAATAAGATTTATTGTGTAGAGACATACTCTACACATAATTTCCCTTTTACATAATCTTCTTTTTGCTTCTCCTTTTATCTTCTATTCTCTTCCACCTTCATCAAATCCTAATCTAGAATTCAATTTGGTGCTAGAACCAAGGGGAATCGATCAACATTGAAGGTAGTACGATAGGGTTTGAAAGATAGGGATGACGTTACCAAGTCTATGTATGTGTCAGAATTCAAAGAACATAGGGTTTGGTTTGTGGTAATTTACGGGTATTTGTGGTCAATCTTGCAGATTTTTTTTTTATCACTTTAAGTATGTTTTTTGAATGGATTTTCTCAAAAAATCGAACACCTATTTTCTGAAGAATTGATCGATCTGATCAGTTAGGAATTGTTTGAAGGTGATTTCTATAAATGGATTAATTGTTTTAGGTGTTGATTAAGTATGAAGTAGTCTTGTTGATTTGAGAAAGCTGGATTAGATCTCGTGAAACATTTTTGTTGTCTTCCCCTTCAGGTTAATTTTTGTTTGTTCTTTTTGATTTTTTTTTTGCACACATGTTTTTTATCTGGTTTGTGACTTCTTATTCCTATGAAAAGTTACGTGGATTTAAGTGTTGCTAGTATATGTGGATGTGATACACACCCTATTTGTTGATTACATATAAAGTTGTGCTAGTTGGATTCAACCCCTTCATTGCTCAGAAGTTGTGTGTTGGGAGGCTATGAAGATTGGCTTGTTTTTTGTTTGTAGTTGGGTGTTGCATATGGTGCTAATTCAATATGTCTGAGGTAAGCAATACCTCTAGTGGATTAGGGATAATAGACAGTAGTGTAGTTACTAATGTCCCAAACTCAAATAACAACAGTGAAATTTGATGACAATAATTAATTAACCTGGTCCAAATTTGTTCTTATTTTCATTCAAGGGAAGGATAAGGAAGATTATTTGACTAGAGAGATAGATAATCTAGCCCAAGGAGACCTTTGGTCAGTCCTCTATGCTTTTGTTTCATCTTCTTAAGCCTCCTAGATTATTAATTCAAGAGCATCACTCCATATGACAGGTATGTCTACTTTCATTCATTCATATCAAGTTAGTTATAGTAGGGATAAAGTACATATTGTAGATGGTTATTATTATTTGGTGGATGGTCATGGTGACATGCATGTCACATCTGTGTTATCATTGTCCTCTATATTACATGTTCCTAATTTTACTCTGAATCTATTGTTTATTAGTCATTTGACCAAAAATATGAATTGTTGTGTCATTTTTTTTTCTTTCATTGTTTGTTTTAGGAGACTAAAAAGACAATTTTCTTTTCGCATGGGAAGAATGGACTTTATCTCTTAACTCTAATACAATTGTTGCATCTCCAGTAATAAAGGGTAACCCTATATCTTTAGATGAGTTGTTGCAATGGCATCACGGATTGGGCTATCCCTCTGTTTCATTGTTGCGTCAAATGTTTCTTCAGTGTTCTTTTAGGTCTAATTTTAATTTTAAATCATGTCCATTGGCTAAACATTGCCGAATTGTCTATCCAATAAGTAATAAAAGAACTAATTCTCATTTTTTTCTTATTCACTCTGATACTTGGAGTCCTTCCCCTACTGTGTCTTTATCTGGATTTTGATATTTTGTTACATTTGTTGATGATTTCTCTCAAACTACATGGGTATTTGTTAAAATATAAGAGTGATGTTTGTGATGTTTTTAAGTATTTTCACACTATGATTGGGACTTAATTTGATGCAAAGAATCCTATACTTAGATATGACAATGGGGGAGAATATATGTCAGGGAATATGTCTTCTTATCTGGATGAGTTCGATATTGTTCATCAGACTACATGTCTAGGTACTCCTGAACAAAATGGAGTAGCTGAAAAGAAGAATAGGACTCTACTTGAAAAATGTCATGCTATTATGTTCACTATGCATGTACTAAATACTTTTTGGTTAGATGTTATCCAAACTGCAACATATCTCATGAATAGATTACCGACTAAATTTCTCTCTTATAAGACACCTCTTGAGGTCCTTTCTCCTTCAGCCTCATTGTTTTCCTTACCTTTTAAGATATTTAGTTGCTTTTGTTTTGTCAATATTCCTAAATCCGATTGCATTAGGCTTGATCCTAAAATACTTAAATGTGTGTTTTTAGGGTATGTTGTGAATCAAAAAAGATACAAGTGTTGTCATCCCCATTCTAAGAGGCAGTGTTTCACAAAGTGTAACCTTCTTTAAGTCCATATATATTTTTCTCTTCCACATAATCATTTCTTCTGGGGAAGATTTATGGTTGTGAAGATTTGTTTGATATAGTTCATCTTCCAGTTCTTATTTCTCCATATTATTTTGATGAAGCTAGTAGAAAATGGGGAGCAATAATTGAAGGTGTACACCATAAAAAAAGAAGACGCAAAATGAAGAGCAGACTTCTCAAGATCCCACCCAAGAGTCTTCGAATCCAAGTACTAAATAAGGAAATATTTCTTCCTCCCAACCTATTGAGTTAATGTTCCCATTGCACTTAGAAAATGTGTTAAATCATGCACTCAACATCTCATGCTCAACTTTATTTAATATCATTCTTTGTCTCTTCATTTCATAGTTTCTCATATTTTTTGGATTCTGTGTCTATATATCATCGTGTGCAAGAAGCATTATCACAATCAAATTGATGAGCTGCAATGGAGGAAGAGATATGAGCCTTAGAAACAAAATCAAATATGGAAACTAGTGGATCATCCTAGAAGAAATCCACCTGCTGGATGTAGGTGAGTCTTTTTAGTTAAACACAATATGCAGATAGTTCTGTTAAGAGATATAAAGCAAGGCTAATTGCTAAAGGGTACACACAGACATTTGGAATAGACTATCATGAAACTTTTTCTCCAATGGCAAAAATGAACTCAACATGAATTCCAATATCCTTAGTATGTAATTATGGGTGGCTACTTCGATGGTTTGATGTTAAGAAAGATTTTTTGCTTGGAGATTTGGAAGAAGAGGTCAATATAACGCCTGCCATCAGGATTTCAGTTTCCCAATGATAAGAAAAAAGTGTGTAAATTGAGGAAATCATTATATGGGTTAAAACAATTGCCTAAAGCTTGGTTTGAGATATTCCAAGCAGTAATGGTGAAGGTCATTTACAAGTAATGTCAGGAAGATCATACCTTGTTTGTGAAGCACTAGGAAATGAAAATAACAACTTTGATTGTGTATGTAGATGATATAGTTATGACTAGAAATGATGATGGTAAGATCACTAGACTACGAGACCGATTGAGTCAAGGGTTTTAGATTAATGATTTGGGTCCTTTGAAGTATTTCCTTGGGATTGAGGTTGCTAAATCAAAAAGGGGATATTTGTATCCTAAAGGAAGTATGTCCTAGATCTATTGAATGATGTTGGAATGATTGAGTGAAAAACCCATCCAACTCCAATTGAAGCGTATTATAGGTTCAAAGAAGATGATAGTGATAGGTTAATTGATGTAGGGAGATATCAACGTCTAGTTGTACGTCTTATTTACTTGTCCTTGATCAAACCAAATATCACGTATGCAATGGATGTGATCAGTCAATTTATGTATGCACCTACTCAAGCTCATATGGAAGTTGCTTTAGAGCTTGGAGATATTTAAAAGGTTTTCCTAGGAAAGGTCTCTTATATCAAAAACATGAAAATCATAGAGTTGTGGCATATACTGATGCTGATTGGGAAGACTTAATATCAAACAGACGTTCCACTTTAGGCTATTGCACCTTTGTTGGGGGTAATTTAGTTACGTGGCAAAGTAAGAACCAACCAGATTGAGTGCAGAGGTTGAATTTTGATCTATGACAAATGGTGTCTGTGAGTTACTATGGTTGAGGATGTTGATTTCATAGCTTGGGCTTCATGTTTTAGAAGCTATGAGTCTTTACTATGGCAACAAAGCTGTGATCAATATTTCTCATCATCCTGTACAACATGACAGGACACAACATGTGAAAATAGACAAACACTTAATCAAGGACCATTTGAAGGTATGGCATATTTTTATGCCATTTGTCCATGCTAGAGATTAGGTGGCTAATATTTTTACAAAAAGGCTAATTAGATCACAATTCTCTATGTTAGTTGACAAGTTGGGAATGATGAATACCTATTCTCCACTTGAGGGGGAGTGAGTATATCAGTATTGTACATGTATTGAAGTTATAATGATCATGTTAAAAGGCTATACTATACCATATAGTATAGACCTAATCTATTTTTTATAAATAAGATTTATTGTATAGAGACACTATAACACCAAATTTTGTTGTTCTTCTAAAAAGAATCTTGAAACTCAAAGTGTTCAAATTGCCCAACGTTTAAGCTAGTTGATTATTTTACTATGGGAACTATCGCTCCAAGTCCCTTAATGGAATCTTGTTAATTACTGCCATTTAGAACAACACACATATGATTAGCCCTTGTTACACAACTTGAAAACCAAGAAAATATGCATAAAATAAGAAAATAAGAAGAAAGAAGAAGAAAGCCGAGAAGATGACTCTTTATTCAACTGCAATAGTTTACATCAACTCCATGGGAGCTCTTTAAAACTTCATAACCAAGATTTCACAACCTCTCTTACCTTGCCATGTGTTGATCTTAAGCTTGAATTCCTTGATATCTTCCTTGAAGGTTTTGCAGAGGTTTGATGGATTTGCTTCCTTATTGGAAGAGAGGAGGTTTCTAGTTGCTTGAAGAAGATGAAGAAAGTTGATGCATGAACTTGAGAATGATGCTTGAGCTTGAGATAGTTTATAAGTGAAGAAGCAGAATGAAAGAGTGCCAAATTTGTGTGGTTTACTGATATATGTGTGTGTGAAAATGATTGGAATAATAGTCCATGTAGAAAACAACTTCTTGCTGCATATAGCATCCTACTTAGTGTGAGAATGTATTGTCCTATGAACCTATACATATTGAGGCCTCTTTGTAGCAAATTTATGCTTCCATTGGTCTTTCAAATGTCCTAAGAGTCCATTGGTATCGTTGTTATGCAAAACAACCTCTAGAAAATGAGTTTGTTGGTTCTATGGCTTGTGACTACCTAGCCCACGATTGGATGGTTAGTTGTGATGGATGTCTTGGGCAAACGTGAATGTCTAGGTGGCACAACTAGTTAATCAGTCATAGAATGCACCCTTTAGTCATAACCAGGGGTATTTTGCCAAATATGTTAGTGACGACATTTTTCCGAGTCTACAGACACGATCTTCTTTTATCTTATATTTTCTTCCACCTTCTCTCATTAAACCCTAATCTAGAATTCAACTCCATCTATGTGTGCGTACTTTGATTATGTGTGTCACTTGTTTGATAAGGCTTGATCCTAATGCCATCATACCTACATCCTCTCAAATTCCTCATGGAGTGTGAAGGTTTTGCATATGGGTAAAGCCAACACGGGATTTAACACATTATGGAAGTCTGTTGTAGGCATATCAAGTTGCTAGTGGATTTAGGCATTTTCCCTTTGCCACAAAAGAGAAAAGAGAGGCCTTTTACATTTATACCTTTCAGCATTTGGATAGTCATGAAAAGATTATTTTGCCTCTATGCATTTTTAGGGTGTTGACAACTATAAACAAATGCATACATATGCAAGTACATATATTGACAATGTCTGTATGTATGCACAATAACTATTTTTTTTTTTTCAAATGATAAAACAATAATTAGTGACCTATTCAAAATGTGTATGTCAAACGCACATGTGCAAGTGTATAACTAATTAAATGAATACAAGATATACATGAAAAAAATATATTGTATTGTATCTTCTTCCTTAAATGATAAATTATAGTTGACACAATGACTAAGGTTTGAACTTAGAAATAGAAGTTGTGGTAACATGGAAGTTGACTTTATTTTAGAAGGTTAACAACTAATTTAGGTTCTTGTGTCTAGGAAAGGATGTATTGGTTTCTTTTGAAAGGCTTTTATGAGAAAGGTGTAAAAGGGTAACAGAAAAAGGTTTAGGTAAATAAGTTTTCCCTTTTGGGTTTTGAAGAGAATAGAGAGCTAATAAGAAGTCTACAATTCTTTGTTGTTTCCTCACTTACTGGAAATCAAATCTCTCTCATCCCATGGTTGATGGAAAAACCTACCAAATCATGTAAGTGATATATCTATTGTGTTCTATTATATATATATATATATATATATATATATATACACATATATGAAGAACAATGAGCATAGTATTTATTCTATAGATAGATTTGTTTGATTTTTATTCAAACAAATTAATCTCCTAGTGCCTCAAGGTAACTTCTTGAGTTTTTATTCAATTCATGATGGTAGTAAAAGAATTTATCAATCAATTATTAGTGGATAATTTTTATAAAAAAATCAGCTTCAATATGTGACAGAAGGGTAAAAGATACCTTGGTGTAATAAGGTATGTACAAAGCATTGAGAGGATGATTTGGCATGCTAGAACAAATGTCAGTGGCATACTGGAAGAAATAAAGTTGAGAATCGTCAACATGCAATCAACTTGTCTTGTCGATATTATTTTGTTTAGTGTTTTGAAGGAAGATTTGGTACCGAAATTTTGAGAAAAAATGGAGAAGCTCTATATGGAAAAGAGATTGAGTAACAAATTACACTTGAAAAAGGCAATTTTTATACCTTAGATATGGCAAAAGGCAAGAATTTCTTAGATGAACTGCGCAATGTTAATGTCAAGATGGAGAAAGAAGACAAGGCCATTTTTTTTTAGCTTGCTTCGTGATTCATACAAGTACTTGGTGACTACACTCATATGAAAAGGATACCGGGAAGTTAGAAGAAGTCACAACAGTGTTCCTATCTAATGAGATTATGAAGAAACCTAGTCAAGACCAAGGGGTTGATGATTTAAGAGAAATAAAAGGGAAGGTCAACAGAGTATAAATTAAGCAAAGGCAAGGCTAAAGAAAAAGACAAGTTGTATTGCTTAGTACTGCAAGGAGTATGCCTACTTCACTGGGGGTTGTCTGCAACATGCTACAAAAGGACATTAATATCTCTTCAAAATTGACATTTTCAATATGTGGAACATAATGAGAAAGAATACTATGAAGGTTTCATCACAGTCGCAATAGGTGTTGTAGGTTTTTTATGACTAGATATTAGATTTTGGATGTTTTGCTCATGTTTGCTTCATGAAATAATAGTTTTATGCATTCCAAGCGAATGAGGAGAGTTTTATCTTCATGGGTGATGGTTCTACCAGTGAAGCAGTCAATGTTGGGAGAATGAAAATCAAGATGGTCAATTAAATAGCTCATACTTTAGGTGGTGTGACATATTTTTTAAGATGCAATAGAATTTCTTATCACGTAACTAGTTGAACTCCAAGGGCTATAGATGTACAGCCAGATGTAAAGACATCAAAAATTACACGTGGCTGTATGTGGCTTTGATTAAAGGAAATAAGTATGGTAATCTTTATTATCTAGTATGAAATATAGATATAGGTGCAATTCCCACAGTGTCTGCAATAAGTTGGAAACTAGAGGTACAAATGAATGATAGATAATCACCGAGGTCTCTTTCACAGTCTATGAGATTTGCAATCAAGACTGAGATGGGTATTCCAATTGATTTCCAAAAGATTGGCAATTGTAAGGTGCTTGCAGGGAAGATGACAAAATCATGTCTTTATTTCAAGTTGACCAGTTGAGATAATTGTTGTAAGCTATACATGTGTTACTGGTCATGTTATGATCAAATCAAAAGGAGTCACAATGGAATTGATTCGATGGTGGTGTGTGTGAATTGTACTTGAAGGCCAATAATGTTTGTCCATAATTTGCCATTTTGCAATGAATAGGTGACCAAGTCAAGACTGACTTGATTTAGATTTCAGGTAGAGCGTACATTGATGGATGGTACTTAATGTTGCTTAAATATTCAAGCAAGGATGCACCGAGAAATGAAAAAGAAGCACAATAATTAATCTTTGTGGTGGCTAAGAAATAAGCCACATGAATCTGTTGCATCTTGTCTATGTGCTTATTTTCTTTGTATTGTGATTGCATTACTTGTGATTGGTGTGGCCCAAATCCTACAATTTGTAATGTTTGGCTATTTTCGCTGTGTCACCAAAAATAATAGTAACAATAATGTTATAGGTCTTTTTCTCTGTGTGTCTCTACATACAAAAGATGATATAGTAGATAACTTTAACGGCAGATAACGAAATCAAAGTGATCGGAGAGAGATTTTTTTTTTTTTTTAATGACAGATTAGGCTTTAATGTGACAAAGGATGTGCCCATTTCAATGCATTTTTGAGTTTTGGCTAAAGCATTATCAGATATTAATGAACATCATTTCTACATTCTGATTCCTTTAACAAAGTCATTATTCGGTAATCTAAGAGTGGCTGCTATCCAGTATTCTCTATGTAAATTACAAGGCAGTAATACACTTCTAAATCAGATGCTAACCCAGTACTCATTTAATAATCTGATCTTTCTTTTCCATGGAACGAACATTAGAAGAGAAAATAATACATGAATGGAATTCCAGGGTGGAAGATTTAACATATAATTCCACGAAAACCCTAAAGCTGGGTGCCATGGTAATGGTAATTATGATAAAAGCACAACCACTCCCATCCTACTATATCCCAACTAGCCTGACGAAAGAAGGGTAATAATATTTAATCTTTCTTACGTTTGCATGGTGAAACCGCTGCTAAGATACGTCGTACGTGCACCATATTTGTTCACTCGTACACCAGTCTTTCACACACTCCCCTCACATGTGTGTATCGATGCCAATGAATCCACAAGAAAACTCTTATTTCTCTAGGAATTGAAATGCCAGTGCAAGTCCCCAAGATAGTTTGTCTTCTTAGCATTCAAAAGTATAATTATATGAACATTACATACCTACATAGAATTCATTTACATGTTTACTGTTATAAGTTGCCTTTTGTTTTCTCTACGCTACCTCAATCCTTAGGGTCATTATATATATCTGGGTGTTTCTCTCTTTGTTACAAATTAAGTGAAACAAAAGAATTGAGAGGATAACCATGAGTAGGGGTGGGAGCTATGGCGGTGGGCAGAGTTCTCTGGGGTACCTGTTTGGGTCTGATCAGCAGCCAAGCGCACCGCCAGCATCCCCAGTGGTTAGTAAACCACCGTGGGGGGACGATTCCACCCCAGAGAAAGCACCTGACCTTCCTTCTCCTTCACAGAAACCTAACACCTCCAACAACTACCACAGATCTGAAGGACAGAACACAGGAAACTTCATTACTGTGAGTATCCCTCAGGTTTATTTATGGACTAGTTGTTTTGTCCATGAATTTTCACCAACTCCATCTTCTTGATCTGTATTTCCTTTTTCAGGATCGTCCATCCACCAAGGTTAATTCAGTTCCTGGTGGAGATTCATCTCTGGGGTACTTGTTTGGAGACAAGTGATGTTGCTTTCTCCAAAGCTTTCATCTCTCTGATGGGATAACAAGTAAAGTTGTAGATTTCTAGTAGTCTAAAATAAGGGTTTCAATTCCCACTGGTGTGTATTTACTGTGTGTCTTCTTATTGTTTAACCTATATGGTGTTTGTTTGGTATAAGTATGGAAGGGGAGTAGACTCATGACACAGATGAAGATTGTTCTTGGGCTTTCAAAACTCATTCTAATGCATAATATTAGGGATTCAGTTTCCATCAAATTCTTGAGTTTTCTAATGTATTGCTATTTTATTTCTTGATGGTGTCTGCTTTTATTCTATTTTTATGTGAAATAAAGAGACTGATATTCCCCATATTTATTTTTTGTCTGATGCCTCTTGTCATATTGATTAAATGGAACTAAGTGTCAAATAATTAATGTCTACATATGGAAGAGACTCTGAAAGTTCCAAACTCAATAGTAAGTTCAAATCAAGATTCAGAAAGGTTCCAATATGGGACTCTTCATGGTGAAAGCTTGATTACTCTTAGAGAACCACAAATAAAAAATAATCACACGATAGGTTACATGCAACTTTAGTCTCTAGGGAAATTCAATTTAATCCCAAAGACATCATGTGATCCAATCAGTAATAATTTTTCTCAAAGGTGGCTTAAGTTTTGCGAGTGTAAAGTATGAACACTTCTCTTTTTATAAAGTTTATGGCATCGTTTTTTAATTGACCCTACGAGATCTGGTGACCAAACATTCCTTTTCTTTTTCCTGATTAATAGCTATTCAAAGTCCAAACATTCTCTAGTGGCTTTCTTTGATTGTTTCCTGCTCAATGTTTCTTTCCCCCTTTACCCTACTCCAACCCTATCTATTTCAATTATTAGAAATTTGGACCCATGAAATGCTGTCATAGACCCCTTTCCTCCTCCTGCTTGGAAGCCAGTAGCTGTTCAGGTATATTGATGACTCTTATGCTCAACCTTCACCATTTATCAAGGTTGTGGATGCACCAAAAGAAACCTCCACACCAAATCCCAATTATGTTTTTCTTTGGGAAATGAGAAAACACCTAATAGTTGGTGAAGTCTGTGAGTGTTGAAACTGGGATTTCCTAACCATCTTCACCCAATAGAATACTAAGTGCTAAACCATAATGATAATATTATAGTAATAATACCAGTTTAACTAAGTTGGGTTAGGGAGACTCCAACTTGCAGTTCTTGGTGAAGTTTTCTGTTTCTCATCCTCTCATGAACTATGGCAAACCCTATGTTGATAGCTGCAACTATGCAGAGGGGGTGCTCTATTGCCTCATTATCTACACCAATTTGTTCGCTGACATAACCTGGATGATATATAATAAACCTTTTGGGTTCTCAATGGATTGGGACCTGACCATGAAACCATTGTCACTTTAGTTTTTGGTAAATCCATTGATACCCACATATGATTAACTGATTCCAATCTCGTCAGCCAAGAGATTTGGGTTGTGGATCAAGGTTCTATTGTCGATGCAGTCTACTATACTTAGTTCCTTAAAACACTCCTAACAGCAAGAAATAGGAAACTTCAGCACCCACAACAACCAAGGTCTGCAAGGAAGGCAACAAATACTATCAGGTACTCTCAAGATTATGTTCAAGCATTCTTGGTTTTCTTCCACCCTCATCATCACAGACATTCACCTTCAAGCTTGTGCAAAGAATGGTCATATATAGTGTACTCTCTCCATTATTCCCATAAGCTATAATGGCCGTCCCCTTGAAAGCTCTAACCCCGATGGATGAAACTCAATGACGTTTTTTATGCTCCTGGCGCCATATCTAGCCAAAGACAGTTAACTCTCAAGAGACTACAAAAGCCATCAGCAAAGAGAGCCAAGGGACAAGCAAGGAAATATATATATATATATATATATATATATATATATATATATATATATATATATATATATATATAGAGTAT
>JAOXJP010061690.1:0-15641 GCA_025762735.1 Platanus orientalis | reverse complement strand
GGCTTGAGTCTCTTACACACACACATATATATAGCATGAAATTTCTCTAAAGTAATCTTAGAGGGGGAATGAATAGGATTTCTAAATTAATTATCCCTTTTTCAATTTTAACTTGGGATTGATTTTAATCTTTTTAACTTAGCCCAAGTGTGTGTGTGCTCCAAGGTGCCTACTCAAGTTTTGTTAAACAAGTGTTATGAGAGAGTAGTAGAGAACATTTAAGGAAAAAGACAAGAAATCACACACACAATCCACAACAAGAGATTTATAGTGGTTCGGCACTAGGGCCTACACCCACTCTTCTAAAGCTCACTACTGAGCTTAGGTATATTTCATGTAGACACTATTACAACCTAGGTCAATATACAAACCTAACTACTTGCTCACAAGCAGCTAAACAACAACACTTGGTGTCTTTAGCGAATGTTCACTACTTCCGGTATCTCCGGCGGAGGTAGTCAAGCTTTCGGTGTCTCCAGGGGAAGCAAAGCAAGAACAATGACATATATGAATGAAAATGAATGCAAAGTAAAGCAAATATTACCACAAGACTATTGATGTTGCTTCAAAGTGGGGTGCTCTTTGTTGAGCTAGTTTGCCTTATCTACCCATAAGCTCCAAGTACTTAGATCTAGTGCTCTTTGAGCTTATCCAAATGTGAGTTTTCACTAGGGAAAGGCTCACTACAATTTTTCCTCAATAGTAGTAGAATGGTATTCAAGGGGAGAGAAAGAGAAAGTGAATCTAGTGAGAGATGTTATCTACTCAAGCTTAAAACCAGTAGATAATGGTGGTTTTCATAGTGGGGGATGCTCTCAATATAGTAAACTTTAGAGCTCTTTCTAAAATAGCTTAGAGTGTTGGAGTTTCTTACCCTAATGGGAAAGTTCCCTTTTATAGGGTTAAGGAGCATCCATGGCCTTTAGATTGGAATCTTTTATAAAGAGCAATATTTTGGAGCCTTAGATTTGAAAAATCTGAGTTCAAATTTTGAAAAACTCTCCTTAAAATTCATGTTTTAAATTTATTCCAAAATTTCCACTGTAATAGATTGCTTGATTTACAATCAATTATGGCTCACAATCGATTATGGATCATGCAATTAATTATGACTCATAATTAGGTTCGCAATCGATTCTTGATCCCAAATAGATTTTGAGTCTGAGAATTTTGGTCTAAATCGGTTCTGCAACCAATTATAGCCTATGATATTTGGCCTTGGGAGTCGTAGACTGTACCTAAATTTTGTTTGCAGTCAATTGTGTGATCTGCAACTGATTGCACCAAAATTGATTGCTTCATTTGCAATTTATTGTGGCTCATAGTTTTTTAGCACTTAGATTTTGGTACTGCGGGGGTCTATCCTTGGGTCTTTTACCTATGGGTTTTGTAAGATGCATAACACCATGTCTATAGTAGTTTGAAGGTACTAAAATGATATGCAATGCATGTTTTGTACCTTTCTTGGTGGTAAATCTGAGGTACATTTTAGTCTCTTCTTTGGGTCTTTAGTCCTTCTTGTCTTCATGTCTTGAACTTGTGAGAGCATAGGACACTTACAAGACACATACCAATACACATTTGACCATGGGATTGATATACATCAACAATCTCCCCATTGTTAATTCCATGGCAAAACCCAAATATACTGCGATACATAATATACATGATTCCCCATAACCCAATTACATGGACTCAAATAAACACAAGGCTAGACATTAAGCTCAACATCTTGGTCTTCATGGCTTGTGCTTTGAATCAAAGAGGCTTGCAATCACAACCACAAAATAACCACCTTCCTCATGCCAAAAGGCAAAGATATGAACAAGATAGAGAGTGAGTTCATGAGATAAAATTAGGTGCTTTAAGTTTAAAAAGTTTATATAAGTTTGTTTTGGTTTAGTTGGTGTGTACTCCCCCTATTTAAGTGCTTTACTCTGCCTATGTTGGGAGAAACTCCCCCTACATGTGTAAAGTGACTCCCCCTCACTTTCACATCTCATGACCACTCAATCAGTGGATTTGAACCATTTCTCCCCCTTTTTGGCAAGAATTGACAAGTATGTAAACATGCAAACCATAAGCCATAAAAAGAGAAAAGAAATTAGGCAAGATATAATTCATTGATAATGAAAGTGAAGTACAAAATTAAGTTCATGAGACTACTAATAAACACTAGGGGACTCCCCTTGGTACAATGAAAAAGAACAAGCCTGAACCACATCAAAGAGCTCCTATAAGGAAGTACATGCAACCTAGCACAGACTCTAATGCCACTCTGGGCATGAATACAACTATACAAAGTTTGTCATCTAGGCAAGAATAGAAATGAATACAAAATACATGCCCTTAAGGAAAAAATCCAGGTGAAACCATAGTCAGTCATCTCCAGAGTCACTCTCATCCTCTACATCTACATCTATGGCATCTCCAGCATCTCCCTCATCACTCTCACTCTCATCCTCCTCCTCATCATCATCATTATCATCTACAGCCAAGTCAACACCACCACTAGCGCATCCTCATCCTTAAACTACGAATCCTCTTGAAATTGAGGGGCTAGTACATCAAAAGCCTCCTCACCCTCGAACTCAACCTCACTGTCAGACCCACTAATTGATCCCAGCTATATGGGATGGTCTGGATGATCGACATTGTAGCCTACCGCCATCTTCCTCTGATTGGAGGTAAATGTCTTTTGGTTCTTCAAAACATTCGATACCTTGCACACCAGCTGGTGTAGAAGTCCTATCATAGAGGACTTCATGGAAGTAGAACAGGCTTTAGATGGCCTAGGTCTCAATGTAAAGGTGGTGGTAGGTGTTACAGCATCGGTCTGGATCAGACCCAGCTTCTTTAGGGTCCTGTGACCCACGGCTCTCCCATTTTTCCTACCCTTAAGTGCTACCTTGAAGGGCACCTTCTCCGCCTGCATGATGTAAGTGACAAGCATCAGATAAGAAAGGCTATAGGTGGAGTGTGTCAACTCATTTGTCTATATCATTATGTAACAAATGATGGAGAGCATGTCGATCCACTATGAGTCGAGGATGGCATCGATCAAGTAAGCAGTGTCATCAATGAGACTACTCCTATTGGTGGTAAGGAGGATGTTGTAGGTGAAGATGCTGTAAAAACTTGGGCAATCGGCCTACAATCCTTGTGAGATATCTTCTCTGACCAATTAGAGAAATGGTCACACAATCTCTCTACCCATGCTCCCTTTTGCTCTAGACAGAGCTTGTGGATCAGGAAGGCAATGGGGTCCTGTGTGACTCGAGGCACCCCATGAAGATGAGAGATAGAGTTGGGGCTGACCTTCAAAGGCACCCCATTAATAGTTATCCGATACAAGAGTTAGGTGTTGTTGATGTCGAAGGATTTGGCATAGAAAATCCACACCGCTTCTTTTTAAACTGGCCTGGTCACAAAAAATGAGAGGCATCCACTGTCTAGCTTCCAAGATCTCCATTAGTCTGGCCGTATGGAGAGTCTCAAGTTCCAGTGAGTGCTCTATGATGATGGATCTTCTATAAAAGATCCTCAAGTACTGCTCTAGGCTCGTGGCATTGTGACAAGGATAAAATGATGTGACATTCCTCTTAGAAAGTGGCTGGGGTGGAGACTCCACCATAGGTCGCTTCCTAGGATTCTGAGAAGGATTTGAAGAGGAACCACCCTTTGATGTGGCCTTCTTCATGTGAGGGGGCATGGTGAGAGATGGCAAATCTAGGGTTTTGATATGGGAGATCAAAAACCAGTGTTAGGGAGCTCTAGGGAGGTGAATACGCAAAATGAGAAAAATATCATCCGGTGCCTATTTGAATTGCATGCAAACTCTATCTCAAAATTACCCCCGAAATCGATTGTGTGATCTGCAATTGGTTTGGGCATAATCAATTACATGATTTGCAATCGATTTGGGCACAATTGATTATGGATCTAGCAATTGATTGTGACTTTGATAAGCATTTTTTGCTCAAAATTTTTGGAGTGGGATTTCCCCACTCTTCACCAGAGTACTAACCATGCTCCCTTGATCCTTTTCTTCTACACCCATGAACTTGGGAAAGCCCACATGGTTTTCCTAAATGGTGCACAACCTATAGCACTCCGAAGATAGTCAAACTGCTTGGAATCAAGAGGTTTGGTTAAGATATCAACAAGTTGATCTTCGGTTTTGATATAGTCTAAGGACAAAACCTTTTCTTCCACTAATTGGTGGATGAAATGGTGTCTAATGTCAATGTGCTTTATCCTAGAATGTTGGACAGGATTCTTGGAGATGTCAATGACACTCTTGTTGTCTACAAATAGACTCATGGTTCCTTGTTCTAACTCATAGTCTCTTAACATTTACTTTATCCACAAGATTTGGGTGCATCCACTACCAGCTATAATATACGTATCCTTAGAAATTGATAGTGAGATGGAGTTTTGTTTCCTATTGTGCCAAGAAACAAGACCGTTGCTTATATAGAAGCAACCTCCACTTGTACTTTTGCAATCCTCCACAATGCCAGCCCAGTCAGCATCTGAGTACCCCACAATCTCAGATGTGGTGTTAAATGGGTACCACAACCCAAACTCCGTAGTCTCATGGATATACCAGGTAATCCTCTTACTTAGCTTAAGATGTGATTCTTTAGGGGCAACTTGATATCTAGTACACACACCTACATTAAAGGCAATGTTTGGTCTGCTCACAATCAAGTAGAGCAAACTCTCAATAATACTATTATAGTAGGAGGAGTCGACCTCGGCTCTCTCTAGGTTTTTAGGGATCTTTTCACTTGTACTAATGGGTGTGCTAGCTTGCAACCCAAATTTGAAGACTAGGTCTTTTGCAAACTTTGTTTGGCTAAAAAAGATGTTATCATTTGTTTACTTCATTTGAAAACCCAAGAAGAACCCTAGTTTTCCTTCAATACTCTTCTCAAATACTGAATTCATTGTATAGGCAAAACCATGAGACATCTCCTCACTGGTCCGGCTACATCCATATGGATTAGCTCCAATGGTCTTGAAGTGCCCATTTCAGTTACTTTCTTATTGGAGGCTCTACCATGTTTCCCATGTTAACAATCACCACAAAATAGGCTTTCTTGTCTACCAAGTTTGGGTATACCAAGAACTAAGTCCTTTTTACTTAATTTAGATAAGTGCTTAAAGTTCACACACCTAAGCCTTTGATGTCATAGGTTTGTCTCATCTTTTTGTGTGATGAGGCATGTGTTTGGTCTACCATCTCCAAAGATGTAGCAATTGTCACCGGTACAAATACCATTGGCAATGATTCCTTATTTGTCTTTTATGTGGCAACCATTCTTTGAGAAACCAACATCATATCCTAAGTCACAAATTTGACTTATGCATAGAAGATTATGTTTAAGGCCTTCTACAAATAACACATCTGTTAGTGTTGGGACTCCGGGTATTTCTAATATACCCCTACCCATTATCTTAGCGGTATTCCCATCACCAAAAGCTACACTTCCTCCCCTTTCGAGAACATAGTGTGAGAAAAGGGATTTGTGTCCCGTCATATATCTTGAGCAACCACTATCTAAGTACTAATGTGATGCATTGGCTGCTTTGAGGGTGGTGTGGACAACAAGACATTTTAAATCTCCCTTTTTGACCTAAACTTGTTTTGCTTGCAGATTTTGAAGTTGAGGCTTGAGATGTATCTATGGCCTTCCTTTTGTAGGAAATGTTATGTATATTGTCAAAAGCTCTTGGCTTTTGAGGAGGTACTTATCCCTTTCTCTTATTCCTAAATCCTTCATGATTTTGGGAAGAGACTTGGTTTTTATGAGTGATAGGCTTCTTTCCCTTTCAGAATTTGTCCTTCACTCCCATTTGAGGGACTTGGATCCAATCCGGATCATATAAAGCCCTCTTCCTTATGACCTCTAACGGGTCATGTTCATTGTCAAGATATCATCTTGACATACTTTCCCTTCACAGTAGGATGAGAGTTCATTTTTCTTCACCCAAATCTTTTTGATCCACTTTTCTTGGATCTTGATTTGTCTTGGGTGAGTCTTTGTCTTTTCTTTTGAGAATGATTTTTAGGTTCTAAAAATTGATTTCTCCACTTTAGATCTGTTGCATTCTAAGTCTTTTAAGAATGAGTTTGGTTTATCCTCATAGATTCTTTGGGACAATGGGCATACAAATCTCTTTGCCTCTTGATGCACCTAATTATTATATGACCCTTCATTCCATAATAATGACATGTGAATGGAGGTTTTCTAGAAGTTGAGACATTGTTTCTAGAGGTTGGGTCATAGCCTGTTAATAGGCTCAGTGTTTTCTTCAATCTTTCAAGAAAAGACATAGTTTCGTTTTTGAAGGAAGATCGTCTTCTATCATATATCATGGCTTGTGAGAAGACACTGGCCTTACTTTTGCATTTTGCACCTTTATTCTATGACCCTTTTATAGAAGTTTCAGAGTTTGCTAAGTCAAATCCCAATCTTCCCTTGACTCTTCCTTCTTTTCCCAATGGAGTTATTTTCTTCTTCCATTGAGTAGGGAGACCAAAAGTTTTTACCTTATGTTATCTTAAGTTGTGATGTTATTCTCCTAGATTGGAACCGAAACAAATCAATTCTAACTCCCTTATTCTTTTCTTTAGTTCCTCATTTTCATTTGAGAGGTTAGAATTTATCTTAAGTAACTCAACCTTCTCAATTAGAGATTTAGATTGATTTTCATCAATGTTATGAAGTTTTAGTTCTAAAGAATTTATCTTTTCTTTTAATTCTTTTTCTAACTCTTTTTAATTATCATTTTCTTGAGCTATACTTGTGGTCTTCTTCTTAAATGCCTTGGCGATCTTGGCTAACTCCATACTTTCTGCATTGAGTTGGTTGAAGGCTTCTTGGATGTTCTCTTCATCCTCACCTTCTTCTCTATCACTTTCGGATTCACTTTTATCGTGTGAATCCCTAAAAGTACTAAAGACCATAAGGACTTTGGATCCTAGTGAAGTGTTTTCCATACTAAGTACCGTTTCATCTCTTGATGATCTTGGGACATTCTCATTGGTATTCTCAATAAGATCTCATGCTTCTTTAGCAGTTCCCAACGTGCCTATTTTACAAAGATCATCTGAACTCAGGGCATGATGTAAAGCACATAGTGCTTTGTGGTTTGTTTCATAAGCCTCTATTTCAAACCTTACCCACTCACTTGGGTGTGTGGAAGGTTTGGTGTATCATTCCACTACTAAACCCCAAACTCTATGGCCCATGGATTTTAGGAAGATGGTCATACGAGCTTTCCAATAGATGTAGTCCATACTATTGAAGTACGGAGGAGTAGAGATTGACCTACCTTCTTTCCTAGACATTTTAGTATTCTTCAGGATTCTTCTAGGATTTCTTTAATAGATCTTCCTCTAGGAAATGGATCTTTCCACTTTAGTGGTTAAACAGTCATTTAGTAGTCTTGCTCTGATACCAATTGAAATTCCAATATTGATCCTAGAGGGGTGGTGAATAGGATATTTTAAAATTCTTTTTAGATTACCTCAAATTCAATTGTTATTTAAATTAACCAAATTGGTTCTGGTATTTGATTGCAATTAAGTTGTGCACATGAATACTTATAATGCTATGGTGTATAAGTGCCTAATTATATTGCATGTGAAGTTATTCCAATGTATGCAATGATAGACAATTTAAATACTCAATGTAAGGTAAACCACAAGCAATATAGTGTTTCGGCATAACCACCTACATCCACTCTCAAAAGCTCACCACCAAACTATGTAACTTTATTAAGATTGAATGTATTACAATCAAGGCTAAAATCAAAACAAAAGCCTAGTCTACTTGCCAAGCAAGGTACACCTGGTGTCTCTGGCAGGTGTGGTCTATGGTCTACTCTTCTGATGTCTCCAGCGGAAGAGCTAAGGGTCTACACTACTAGTGTTTCTGACAGTAGTGCCAATTCTCCCAGTGTCTCTAGCGGGAGAAGTCTCAAGAACTTTAATAAAAGTTAAAGGAAAGGATTACATCTTGAAGGTTGGTGTTGGCTTGTACACAAGTTGGGGTTGCTCCTCCATGAGAAAGATGTGACTATTGCTCCCCAATGCTTCTTGGTTGGCTCCCCAAGCTAGTTGAGCCAATACCGGTGGGTTACTCCTTCTTAAGCTAGGTGTGACTATAAAACCCACGATCTTCTTCACAGGGGTTTAGACAACTCTTGGATCCTTCCTCTTGATGATTGGTCTAGGTAAGAACAAAGAGGAAGCTAGAGAATGGTCTTTGGGTATAAATTTTCCTATCTAGGTTTGTAGAGAGATTTTCCAAAAGTTAGAAAGCTAACTCTCATAGTTTTCCCAAAACAAGAGTAAGAGAACTTAGATTTTGTTCATGACCATTACATGCTTATTTGTAGCTCAATCCTTTTAATAATGGATGAAAATTATTTGTTTCCATAGGATTAGAACATTCCCCAACAATAAAATAACATGGGCCATTGATTTAAAATGATTTTTTTAAAATATTTTGACTGTTATACAGTGTTTCTGCTACTTTGAATCGATCCAAATGCAAAAACACTCAGAACCTACAACCCAAGAGTTTTTGGTTCGATCCTGGATTAATCCAAATAATTCGGATCGAACTAGGAAGTTTAGACCGATCCTGGATCAATCTAAATGCCCTGTAAAGCCTCCAAAATCCTTGAAAAATCTATAAAGACCTCAGGATCATCCCTCCATGGTTCGGGAAGGTCTGTAGACCTTTGGAACTCCTCTTTGAACCCTTGGCTCACTTTACTATGTCACTTTACCTGATTTACCTTATGTGATTTACCTTATGTGAGCTTGAAGTGAGTTGTGAATCCTTTAGGATGACTTGCATGCTCCCGGTTTGCTTTGCCTGAGGTCTTCTTAGAGCTTGATGATGATCTTCATAATGCTTAGATCCAAGAATCTCCTAGACTCTAACATGACACCACATGTCCTAGTCTATATAATACATGTATTTTATACTTAATGGAATCTATAACACATTACATTTACAATCTCTGCCTTCAAAATTCCATGATAAAACTTAAAATACATAATAATGGAGTACAAAATGAATATTACAATGATTACATGGACTCCAACTCTAGCCATATATTTTCAATGAATTTCTTTGGCTCTCCCCTTTAATATGTGCTCGGGCTTTCATTGATTGCTCTTCATTTGCAATGTGTTTTAGCTTTAAGTTTCTAAAATTCATTTAACAAAAGTATACATTTCTCAAACCAAGATTAGTCTAGTCAGATGATAATGTATAATGAATACACAAACAAGCAAAAGAATATAATGGAATGCATATGCCCATGAAGTGGAATGTCAAGTACAAATGAATGAGCATAAGTGCAAGTGATATAGGTTGAGCACAAATAGCCTTAAGATGTATCACTTGATCATTACTTAGATTAATAGTTATTAATTTTCCTGTAAAGTTCCATTAATCTTTATGTTTTTTCTCCTCCTAACTTTGTTAATTCATTTTTACTCCCCCTGAGTATGATATCCCAATTTTTTGTTCAAAATTGCCTTTGAGTTTCAAAAATTTTCAAATAATTTCATTTCAACTTCTCCCCCTTTTTAGCATTGAAACTAAAGAGGTCATACGACATTCATATCATAGGATACGACACAAATATGGAGAGAGTACATGCCATAGAAAAAAGATTGTCAAAAAGTGCAGAGCATAGCAAAAATGATATTTTCATTAATTCCCAAAATATTTACAAGTTTATGTTCAGAAAGAAATGAGAAATACATCAAAATTCAACTAAAAGCTAGATGAGGTCTATGCATCCTCATCGCTCTCCTCCTTGTCGTCCTCGTCCTCATCCTCTTCATCACTGGCAAGGATATCCAGGATGAGTTTGGGAGCTGGGGCTCATGAGGGATCAACAATCCCATTGATGTGAATAAGTCTCTTGTCCATGCTTTCCACCTTCTTCCCAAGGTAGTAAAATCACCTGAGAATATGCCTAAAGTCACCATGAATATCTTAGATTAGGGTCAAGAGTGCAGGTGGTAGAGTCATTAAGAGTGCTGGGGTTGTGGTCTCTGAGGTGGTAGGAGTTGGGGGTATAGATGTAGAGGTACCAGCTGTTGTTGTAGGCTCTAAAGTTGATGGTGGAACGTCTGTTGGTGTAGGAACACAAACAGGAGCTGGGACTGGCTGAGTTGCCTCTCCAGCTACCTGAGCCACCTATGACGCAGCTCACTGCTAACCTTCCATCCACTTAATGGTAGCATCATTAATCGGAAGGCTCTGTGGAAGAGTCACGGCATCCTTGGTAAATGAGACACCGCATTGCTCCAGAATTTAAGTGACTAGTACTCCATAAGGCAGACCCTTCTTCGTCCCATTATCGATCAAGGCCTATAGCATCACCTGGCACATGATGGCAAGGACATCTATCACCTTGCCCTCCATCAGACACTTGTGACCAAGTGGACCATGTCGTCTATCATGTCGGTCTTGTGGGTCGTCTGAAGTAGATTGTGCACCAGGATTATGTTGAGAACCCTAGCCACCATGCATCACTCTCTTGTTGGCAACTTCCTAAACCAAGTATTTACCTCTCTCTCAAATAGCTCAGAGATGTGATCTTTGTCAATCCCTTGGTTGGGAAAGACAACAACATTAGCCGTGGAGCGAGCAATCCCCAACAACATAGCAATCCGGTCCAGACTGATCAACATGCGAACTCTATAGACCTTTGTCTCAAAGAAGAGGCAAGTGAAGTCAGAGTTGTGGATGTTGGAGTAGAAGATGCATACTCCTTCTTGTTACACCTTTCTTTTGATGACGGTGAGTTACAACCACCCATCATTTAGAATTGTTATGCCTATTGTGAAGTCATGGAGGGTTGTTTGCTTCACATATCTCTCAATGAAAATCCGCTTCCTCAAGAAGATGTTTGTATAGTTGTGGAAGGCGGAGGAATTATGGAAGGCACCATAGTTGATGGACTCCATTCTAGAGAATTTTGGTGGCTCTTTCGCATGCATAGGAGCTTTCCCCAAATTCTGTTTTTGACATGATCTTGGCTTGGTAGATTCTAAGATCCAATGAAAAATAGGAGGGGGAAGAGAACAAAAAGGCTTTGGATTGATCCTAGTTCGATCTAGGATCAAACTGGGGTCATTTCCCCCTTTTTATAACTAACGAAGGTTCATTTTTCACTGGCATCACCAGTTTGGATCGATCCAAAATGAATCTTCTGGGCAAAAATCCTAAATTTCCCTTATTTTTGCTCGATTTGGCCTCACTTACCCAAATATGTGCTTTCTTATTAATTTAGGGTATTTTATGAATGTGTCTTTACATAGAACACATTCCCATTACACCTCAAAGATATTTGAATCTTTTCGAGTTCAGTGCCTTTGTGAGGATATTTACCAACTACTCATCTATCAAAACATACTCTAGGGTTATTGTTTTCTCTTCAACCAAGTCATGAATGAAATGGTGATGAATATCTATATGTTTAGTTCTAGAGTGTTGGACTGGACTTCTAGAAACTTGGATCGCACTTGAGTTGTTGATGAACAGATTCATTGTAGATTGTGACAACTCATAATCTGCAAGTATCTACTTGATCCATAACAACTGTGTGCATCCACTTCCTGCGGCAATATATTCTGCCTCAACTGTCGATAGTGATATGGAATTTTGCTTTCGACTGTGCCACGAGACAAGATAATTCCCCACGTAAAAGCATCCACCACTTGTGCTTGTACGATCATCACCATTGCCTTCTAAATCAGCATCTGAAAAACCTGCTAACACTGGTGTGGTCTCAAATGGGTACTAGAGGCTGAAGTTGATTGTCTCATCGACATATCAAATTACTCTCTTGGCCTCTTTAAGATGTGATTCCTTTGGTGCTCATTGATATCTTACACAGGCACCTACACTAGAGGCAATGTCAGGACTGGTTGTTGTTAAATATAGCAGACTCCCTATGATACTCCTATATCCCGTAGGATCAACATCGACTCCATCAAGATCCTTAGTGATTTTCTTGCTAGTACTAATTGGAGTATTAACCAGTTTAGACTCCAAAAGTCCAAACTTGGACACTAGATCCTTAGAAAACTTGGATTAATTTAGAAATATTTCATCTGATGTTTACTTGATAACTCTTCACATGTGGACCCAAAGATGATGTCATCCACATAGAATTATGCAATGAGTATGTGACCATCCTTTTTCTTGATGAATAGTGTTTTAACAACACTTCCTCTGACAAATTGATGATCCACCAGAAACTTGGTCAGTCTGTCGAACCAAGCTCTTGGTGCTTGTTTCAGCCCATATAGTGCTTTCTTCAACCTATATACATGATTTGGCATGTGAGGATCTTTGAATCCCTTAAGTTGTTCAACATATACTTCTTTTTGAAGTATTCCATTTAGAAATAGACTTTTTACATCCATTTGATACAATTTGAACTTCAAATGGCATACAATAGACAACAAGATTCGAATTTACTCGAGCCTAGATATAGGAGCAAAGGTCTCCTCAAAGTCAATTCCTTCTATCTAAGCATATCCTTTAACAACTAACTATGCGTTGTTTCTTATGACGGTTCCATGCTTATCTATCTTATTTTTAAAGATCCATTTGACATCAATTATGTTTTTGTCTTTGGGTTTCTCAACAAGGTACCATACATCATTCCTCTTGAATTGATTTAGTTCTTCTTGCATAGCAATGATCCAATCTGGATCATTGAGAGCTTCTTTTACTTTCTTAGGCTCAATTTTGGATGTAAAACAACTATGACTAATGATATTCTCAAGTTATCTTCTTATTTTATCACCCTTTTCAGAATCTCTAATGATGTCTTTAGACAAGTGTCCCTTGGTTATTCTCTTTTCCTTGGGACGACTTACTTCCTCATTAATTGTTTCATCGAACTCACTCCTGAAGTCATGTGAGGTAACATTTTCTAGGAACTTGGGTTCCTATTGAGGGTTTGCTAATCCCTCTTCTTCCTTGTTTGCTTGAGTCTTTGGTTAGCCATTTATGATGACATTTATAAACTCTTCCATGCTAGAAGTTCTTTTGTTATATCCCCTATAGTCTTTGCTTCTAGTGGATATCCAAGGAAGATCCCTTCATCACTTTTGGAATCAAACTTCCCTAAATTTTCTCTATCTCTTAAGATATAGCAAGTGCTTCCAAATACCTTGAAGTACTTCAAATTTGGCTTTTTTCCATTCCATATTTCAAATAATATGTTTGAAGTACCTGACCTCAAGTGCACCCTATTGCTTATATAGCAAGCGGTGTTTATGGCCTCAGCCCAAAACCTTTTGGGAAGGTCCTTACTAGAGAGCATGATTGTGGCCATATCTTCTAAAGTCCTATTTTTCCTTTTGGCTACCACATTTTGTTGGGGAGTTTTTGGTGTATAGAATTCATGTTTAATCCCACAATCATTGCAAAAGTTTAAAAATTTGTTATTTTCAAACACTCCTCCATGATCACCACGAATTCTCTTAATAGAGAGTTCTTTTTCAATTTGCAATTTTATTTAAAGATTCTTGAACTCTTCAAATGCATCGGATTTCTCTTTAAAAAATGACACCCACTGTACCTAGAGAAATCATCGACCATGACTATGAAGTACGTTTTGCCACAGAGGTTTTTAGTTCTTGTTGGTCCGGCTAAATCCATATAGATAGCTCTAATGGCCTTGAAGTGCTTATTTCAATCAATTTCTTATTGGAGGCTCTACCATGTTTCCCATGTTGACAATCACCACAAAATAGGCTTTCTTATCTACCAAGTTTGGGTATACCAAGAACTAAGCCATTTTTACTTAGTTTAGACAAGTTCTTAAAGTTCACATGCCCAAGTCTTTGATGCCATAGGCTTGTCTCATCTTTTTTTGTGATGAGGCGTGTGTTTGGTCTACCATCTCTAAAGATGTAGCACTTGTCACCGGTAAGAATACCTTTGGCAACGATTCCTTCTTTGTCTTTTATGTGACAACCATCCTTTGAGAAGCCAACATCATATCCTAAGTCACAAATTAGATTATGCACAGAAGATTATGTTTAAGGCCTTCTACAAATAACACATCTTTTAGTGTTAGGACTTTGGGTATTTCTACTATACCCCTAGCCATTATCTTAGCGGTTTTCCCATCACCAAAAGCTACACTTCCTTCCCTTCTAGGAACATAGTGTGAGAAAAGGGATTTATCTCTCGTCATATGTCTTGAGAAACCACTATCTAAGTACTAATGTGATGCATTGGCCGCTTTGAGGGCAGTGTGGACAACAAGACATTTTAAATCTCCATTTTTGACTCAAACTTGTTTTGTTTGTAATATTTTGGATTGAGTTAATCTCTTCTTCTTTTCAAGATTTTCTTGTTCAATTCTTTGAAAGTAGGTCCTCTTTCTAGAATTTTTCTTGCTTAACATCTTTCTATTTATTGATAAGATTTGGCTTTTAAGTCATTAACCATTTTTCTACAATCTACTTTCATATGACCAATTAAACCACAATAATAGAAAGTGATTGGTGGGTTTCTAAATGTAGAGGCTTGGAAGTTATTTTTCCAAGAATTTATTCTCGTTTCATTGTAAGTAAGGGCATTATTCTGAAAGAAGAATGTGGCTTCCTTCCATAGGACATCTTAGATTTTGAAGTTGAGGCTTGAGATGTATCTATGGCCTTCCCTTTGTAGGAAATGTTGTGCATATTGTCAAAAGCTCTTGGCTTTTGAGGAGGTACTTATCCCTTTCTCTTGTTCCTAAATCCTTCATGTTTTTGGGAAGAGACTTGGTTTTTATGAGTGATAGGCTTCTTTCCCTTTCAGAATTTGTCCTCCACTCCTATTTAAGGGACATGGATCCAATCCAGATCATATAAAGACCTCTTCCTTATGGCTTATAATGGGTCATGTTCATTGTCAAGATATCATCTTGACATACTTTCTCTTCACAATAGGATGAGAGTTCATTTTTCTTCACCCAAATCTTCTTGATCCACTTTTCTTAGATCTTGATTTGTCTTGGGTGAGTCATTTGTCTTTTCTTTTGAGAATGATTTTTAGGTTCTAAAAACTGATTTCTCCTCTTTAGATTTGTTGCATTCTGAGTCTTTTGAGAATGAGTTTTGTTTATCCTCCTAGACTCTTGGGGACTATGGACATACAAATCTCTTTGCCTCTTGATGCACCTAATTATTATATGACCCTTCATTCCACAATAATGACATGTGAATAGAGGTTTTCTAGAAGTTGAGACATTGCTTCTAGAGGTGGGTCATAGCCTGTTAATAGGCTCGGTGTTTCCTTCAATCTTTTAAGATGAATCACAGTTTTGTTTTTGAAGGAAGATCTTCTTCTACCATACATCATGGCTTGCGGGAAGACGTTGGCCTTATTTTTGCATTTTGCACCTTTATTCTATGGCCCTTTTGTAGAAGTTTAAGAGTTTAAGTCAAATCCCAATCTTCCCTTAATTCTTTTTTCTTTTCCCAATGGAGTTATTTTCATCTTCCATTGAGCAGGGAGACCAAGAGTTTTTACCTTCCAAAACAACTCAATTCTAACTCCCTTATTCTTTTCTTTAGTTCCTCATTT
>JAOXJP010061679.1:0-15641 GCA_025762735.1 Platanus orientalis | reverse complement strand
AACTAATCCATCCATGTTTTCCCAAAATTGTTTTTTAGTAGTTTCATCTAGTCCTATCTGTGGTGCATAAGCACTAAATGGAAATAAAAATCACTTTCCTAGAATTAAGTAAAACCTATTCTAATTAAATTTAAATAAAATCCCCCAAATTGACTCACAGGATACAAACCCAGATTAACCCAAAATTAATAAAATTTAAAAAATTGAAAAAAAAAAATTGTAAGCCATAATAACAAAAATATCCTTGTGACTGGAACTTGGATATTTCCTGGGGCTTTTGAATTTAGCTCCCTTTTGAGGTAAGAAATACAAAGGGCCCAAATAACAGTGATGTAGCTGCATCACTAGGGCTTGGATGCTAAAGACCATGATTTTCACATTAAATTTTCTACTAGAGGGAAAGGAGAGGAAGTGAACAGAAACCAAAGGAGTAGGTAAAAGTAAAGAGTAAAAGAAGATAAATAGAACAGAAACGTTATAGTGATGGTGGATAAGTTACTATAATATCTGCAAAGTTTTATATCATATTATTATTCCCGTATCTAAGCATTAAGTTGGTATTATATAAAATACCCTCCAGGTCCATGAAAGGACATTATAACAACTCATTTGTTTATCTGTCCAGCAAAGTGCATAATATCTTTAAATAATATCGCATGATATAGAAATGATTTGCTATTTCTTATCTACCCAAAAAAAAAGGGATTTGTTATATCAACTGTTCCACATATGTTACACTGAACTATCAGAATCACTTCGTTAGATGTAAAGCTTCACTTTCAAAAGATCTTCAAATATATATAAATGCCAACATAGAAGCAAATTGTCTAAAACAAGGGAGAAGCTATGAGCCATCAAACTCCAAATTTTGCAACTCATTAAAAATTGAAATCAATGAACCTTCAGGCAGCTTTAAGGAATGAAAGAAATGAGAAACAACAAATAGAAGCAACAATAGTAGATTGAGTCCTAATATGCCTTTTTTAAGCACTGTCCTAATATGCCTTTTTTAAGCACTGTCTTAATGTGCTTATTAAAGCCAAGGTAGTGGAACCCAGTATAAAGGTTGCTATCCGACTTAATGCCATATTTGATTACCAAATTTTGGTAGCAATAATAGGAATGAGAAATAGTGAAAAAAGTGATGAAAGAAGATAAAGTCCTAATACGATTCCAAGGACTAGTGTGGTGGATCATAATATTACAGTTGTTATCTCCCCATTAAGATTCATTCCACATTTGCTATAACTGAAAACCAAATTCTTCTTGCAATGTTTAGTTCTTACAAACCACCTTCCAATCAACTAGCTAGTCCTTCTTACCTTCTTCCCAGTACCAAAAAAGCATTATTGTTTTAGAGATTATATGATTTACTAGTTCCCTTCTTTTAATTGTTAATACATTTGATTTGAGTAGGAACCTAGTTTATTATTTGATTTGATTAAGTATTTCACTGTGGATCTCTTTATACCTCATTTATCTCATGCATGCTACATCAACAATTCTGGAATTTCTTGGCAGAACCCACAAAATTACCAAAATAACCCTGGACATGCATAAAAAAATTATGAAAATTTTCAGATATTTTCTGACTTGGACGAGTTCTACAGTTCAAATTTCATCCAATTTGAATAAGCTTTTCTACATAAAAATATGAAATTTCAAAAAGCTCAAAATTCCTTTAAGAGAGTTGGTGATTCATATCTATAAATCTCTCGATGAATGGGCTTCTATTTGGCAAAATTATGAAGGGGGGGAATTGGATACTATATGGAATGTAGACTCGTAAGGTCTCTCATGTGATTGATTTTTTTTTTGTTTTGTTTTTTTGTTGTATTTACTATGATATCACCTTCACAGTTATATTCTTTTTTATATACTATCTTTTCTAGCTTTTATTAATAAATCACTTCCTTACCTTTCAAAAAAAAAAAAGAGGTTTAAGAGAAAACTAGGGAATCTTTTAGAATTAGGAGTGAAACAAAGGAGGGAATTAGTAGGGAAGATGAGGGCTTTTGTAGGGGATTCCAAGGTGATCGAAACTCTGTCAAGAAAAGAAAAGAAAGAGGGTTCTAGAGTGGTATGAATTTTACTTCATACTAACCCAAAACTTTCCAGATTTCAATAGAGAATGTGTTAAGTACAAAACAAGAAAACAACACTAGAGTTTGAGAGCTTGAAAGGAAATCACCAAATTTAATTAAAGATTAAAATAGCTCACAAAATTTGCAAATACCTTGAGTATGAGCCCACAAGATAGAGAAGAAGGGAGGGTGGGAGAATCCCACGAGTGCACCTCAGTGTGCTACAACCCACATGGGGAAATAGGAACCTAGGAGATGACGTCACCTTATGGGGAAGAAGAGGGAGAATGGCCCATGGCCAGCCACTTGGGAACTCTTAAATAAAGCAACTACCCGTCTCTCCTAACACCTAATGTTTTAGGAGAGGTTAGAGTTAATAAACTTAATATATTTCAACACTCCCCCTTAGGAGGGACACTCCTGGACAATGAACATGAGGGAGCTAGGTGTGAATCTACAGAATGTGCATAGATGTGCACAAAGAGCCCGGGAAAATAATTATGTCCACAAGGAGATTTGAACTCATGACCTAAAACCTGCTCTGGTACCATCTTAAATAAAACAATTAACCATCTCTCCTAAAACCCTAAGGTTGTAGGAGAGGTTAGTGTTAATATACTTAATATATTTCAACAAGAACTCCCAATTTCACCAAAAACCTTAATCAATATTCAATGTATTAATCAAGGGGAGGGGGTGCCTTTAAATAGTGTTACAACCTATAGAATTTAGTAAGTACAATAATTAGAAACTTGTTAAACACCTAAATTTGAAGACCAAGTATTACTAAAAGTTTACCTTTCTAATTTAGAAACTACTAAAAACTTAAAACTTGCTGCCTAAGACATACTGAAATAAAATAAAAACTTTCTAAAACATGACTTTCCAAAAGTCTAAAACTATTAAATTTAAGACTTTCTAAAAATACTATAGAAAAACAAAAAATAATGTAAGAAAAAAAACACTATTCTAAGAACTCTTTGATAACCCTATAATAATTTGATCATAATTTTCCCAAATCACCTTGGATTTCCGCAATCTTGGTCTCATTAGAAAGGTAACCAAATAACCTCTCTAGTGACACTATTCTTATAACTCTTTGATAACCCTATAGTAATTTAGTCATAACTTTCCCAAATCACCTCAGATTTGCGCACTCTTGGTCTCATTAAAAAGGTAACTGAATAACCTCTCTAATGACATCAAAATCAAGCCAAAAAGACAAATTTTGGCCATTGAAAACTTGGACTAAAAGTAAGTGACAAGATTACAACTTCCAATAAAAAAACTAAACTACCCATGACACTATTTACCTTGTTACAAAATTAACCCACCCCTTAATCAATTAAAATCATGCATGACACAAGACTTGAACCTTGCTCTCTTGTGTGGTGGCACATACAAGAGTCTCTTCTTGTTGTCCACATCACTCTCTCTTATATAATTTCTACCCAAACGTCCACCAAAGCTCCAAGCTACAATTTGAAAGGGAAAAAGAGACTGTATGATCTGAAGTCCAAACCCACTTGACACCCATGGACAACCTTGCATTTGCACAAATCTCCCTTTAACAGATCCATACTATTTCAAAGAGCACTCCTTGTATTCGCATGAAACCTTTCAATGCCATGTGAGAAAGATGAGGTGGAGAGAGGGGGGTGGAAAGGGTTCCGGACTTGCCATTGTAAGGTTGCTTCTTCTTTTTTTTTTCTTTTTTGGCCTCTCTCTCTAAGAAAGAAAGATAGAAAGAAAAAGAGAAAACAGGTTCCCTTAATTCTACATGTATCAATCAGGTTTGGGGCTCAGCTATGTAGCCTACCCCACACAGTCCTCTAAAAAACAGAAAAGAAAAAAGATACTGCACAAACATAAGAATAGGTGCACCTATTCTACGTGTAGGCTTGCTTACCATGAATGAAGCAATTTAGATTCAGATGCAAAAGAAATTAGTAAAGATACAGATAAAACTACCAACCTGAGTAATTATAGGAGCAGCACTTCGACCAAATGCTGATGAACGTAACCCAGAAAGTGCAGGGTCTTGTCCATACAAGGACAGTCCAGAGTGTTGAATTCGTGAATCAAGCTGAGCTTCACGATCAAGAAATAAGGAATCCCTCTTCAAAGAAATAGGATAATCACTGCCAATCCCAGTTTGAGATGCCGTATGGAGCAAGGATTGTGTTTTATCAGCACCAGTGTCTACTGCACGATCTTGTGAAATTGTTGTATTATACTGAAAATGGACCAACAACAAGCTTCACGACGTTATAATCATACAAACATGAAAACTAAATGTAATTACTAAACAAACTCACCGTTTTCTCAAATAAAGAAATCACACTATGATCAACCAAGAATTTCCTTAGGTGTCCAACTGCTGCTTCTAATGCTTTAAGAACCTTCAAGGATTCTCCCTGTATCTCTACGATTCTCTCATCAGAAGTAGCATAGAATGGCACTTCATCTAGCAGAACAAACGTAAGTGTCATTTACCACTTAGCTTGGAGTAGAGAGATTTAGTGAAAAAAATGAGAAGAAATCTAGACATACAGAGAAATAGGGCAGGCTATATTCTGAGATACAATTGGAAGATGCATACAAATCACTAAAAGAAAATCCTATACCCAATTGGTATAGAGACTTTATCATTCAACTTCATGCTACAGTTTGGCTCCCGTGTGCCAAGAAAAGTAGAATACTAAGCTTACAATGCAGCCATAATGCCACAAAATGGCCAATCTGTGTTTGAAACTTCAATCCTAGTGTGAGTCCTTCTGACCCAGTGGTAACAACTAAATAAATAAATAAATGTTTACATAATGTGATACTATAGCCTACTTTTAGAACATCCAAACAAATACTAAGAGCTTCAGCTACAAAACAAGGAGAGTAGATACGAATGTAGGATCAAAGATTTCAAAAGGAGATATATGTTAAATTAAAAAGCATATATAATAGATACAAATAAATAATGCAGCATACCTTACTCTCTACATTTCGCATCAAAATAGTCTATTTTAAATATACCATACAGTAATTTAGGAAAAACTATAATATTTTTTTTATCAACTAACCTTTTTTACCATTACAAGTTTTTGCTATGCATTTACACATAAAATAGTATATCCAGATATATTTTGCATTTTCTAAATTGCAGATAATATTTAGGCATATTAGTAGGATTTCAGGGAACATGAGTGCATGCACACACGCTATATGCAGAGATATATTGCATTTTCTAAATTGCACAGAAAATTAAACATATTGGTGCATTTTATGGTTCACACCATAATTACCAGAATGAGAAGCGAAAGCAGGAAGCAATGCAAAAGCGAAAAGCAAGAAATGAGACTCAATAAATTTTTGGGAAGCGTAAAGCAAAAAACAATAATAAAGTAAATAATATTAGTATGGTCAGTCATATCTTAGATTTTACCATATATAAGATTTTTTGTAGATAACTGACATCTTAGAGTCAGACTGTAGAAGAGCTTGTATAAAAACCATCAGATTTGAATCTTTTTTATTGGATTGGAATAAAATACTGTTAACAATAAATTTTCAATACTAAATCTTTTTTTTTTTTTGTCTCCCTACAAAATCATTACTAAATCTCATAGGTATTTTTTACTCAACGCTAACAGCTTAGTATTTTTTACATTAAATAAAATACAATATTGTTTCTTGGATTGATTCTCCAGACATTTCTATTCTCTTATCCAGAGGCTTCCACTTTTTTCCCTAAATAGCTTATAGTCGCTTCACCACGCTTCCCATTGCTTGTAGAAGCGGAATGAAATTAGCTACCCAAATGAGCTTCCAACCTTGTACCAAGCTTCCCTGCAACTATACTTCACACACACAGACACAAAGGGAGAAGACAATAACGGTTCAAAAGGTCCACGTGCTACTGTCCAACACAACAGGCATCAGATTGACAGCTCTTTCCAAGTTACATCAATTATAAATGTACATCAATATAAAAGTATTTTCCCTCATTGATCTCAATGCATGTAAAATTCAGACCTCTCATTTATTCTGCTCAATTCAGAGTCCAAAAGAGAGAAAAGGGACCAAAAACCTTTCAAGTTTCAACTGGTCCTCTATCCTTTTGTGATGAAGACTACAGAACCCTTAAAGTTCTAAACTAAAGCAAACTGATGATGAAACTAACACCCAACAAAATGTCAAAAACACACTATCAAACCAGATGCTCTCTATGTCTTCTACTGTTCTACATAAAGGATACTAACTGCAGCAAACGAATACATGAGATTATACATCTTCTCGTTAGTGTTTAAGTCTATCTAATAATTTCCATACCAATCAAAAATGGGGAAAAATAAAACCTTCCTGGTGTTCTATCAACTTTTTAAAATAAATAATGAGCAAAATTATTAAATTAATGTTGCATTCATACATTTAAGTGTGTATGAATTTAACATATATGGAGTGTCAACTGTCAAATACAGCAAGAGTCAAAACAATGATTTAGAAAATTAGTAATTTCCTTATGCTAATATGAAGTGTAATGGATAATTGGAAAAAGGGCAGAAGTGGGGGAAGCAAAAGGAAGGGAAGTCTTTTTCAGACCATGATGATAAAGATTAACTTGCTCTTGTGGAATGATAGGGGTCTGGAAAGGAGGAGAAGCATCTTAGTATCAAAGATCTGTGTGGCAGATGGAAGATAGATCTTTTGACATTACAGGAAACAAAGATGCAAGGGATAAGTTCAAGGGTGATGTCTGACTCATCGGGTAAGAGAAATTTTGCTTCTATTCACAAGGAAGCTCAAGGTAGGGCAGGTGGTATTTTGATAGCATGGAACAAAGAAGTGTTGGAAGTGGAGAACTACATAATAGAGGAGTTCTCTGTTGGATGTTTTCAGGAGTGTGGCCCTACTGATCACACTAACTGGGTGAGAATGTGGTCTGAGCTTCCTTGGTGTCTGGGTGGTGATTTCAATGCCATTAGAGTGCCATCAGACAAGAAAAGAGCATCTCAGATGCACCTTTGAATGGTGCTAGGCTCACATGGTCCAGTGGGAAAGAAGACTTGGCTATAAGAAGGTTGGACTGTTTCCTGGTTTCCTTGAATTGAGTTTAGGGTTTAACGAATCCAGTCTTAGACCATGCCTATAGTCCTCATCAATGATGAATGGAGGAAAAATCCCAATCCATTTCGTTTTGAACTAATGTGACTGCAGTCCCATGGTTTCAAGGAGTTGATTCAGGCGTGGTGGGATTCATTCCATTTTGAAGGCAAAGCCGAGTTCATTCTTAGAAAGAAATCCAAGCGTTGACGGTGAAGCTCAGAAAGTGGAACAAGAAGTGTTTCTAATGTAGGATGACTAACCACTTATTCTAAAAGCTTGAACTAATAGAGAGAAGCAAATCATTCCCTTCATCTTATAGCCTAAGCTAGGCCAAGCCCTTGGCAGAACCCTCCTTCGTAGGCCCCACTTCACATGGGTCCCACCTCACACGAGTCATCCCACCCCAAGTGTGCCCCTGCCTTACATAGGCTGTCCCACTTGAACCCAGCGTGAAAATTCTTCTGTATTAATCACCCCCAGAGAAGAGTTTCAAACACAAAACATCTTACTCTGATACCACTTTAATGCAGGATGACTAACCACTTACTCTAAAAGCTCAAAATGATAGAGGGAGGCAAATCAATCACCCAGGTTAGGCCAAAGGCCTTTGGCCAAACTCTCCTTTGTAAGCCCCACCTTACATCGGTTCTGCCTCTTAGCAGTCGTCCGTCTCCCATGGGTCGCCCCGCCCTGAGTATGCCTCCATCTCACACAAGCTACCCCACTCAAACCTGGTGTGAAAATGTCCATGTATTAGTTTGGGGGTGTGAAAGCCAAAAAGATGAAGTGTCTCAAGAAGATTGATGGGATGGATCGAAAAGAGCAAGAGTCTTTTTTGTTGGGTAAAGACTATGTAGAGAGAACAAAACAAAAGGATGAGTATGTGAAGCTACTAAAAATGAAAGAGTTAAGTGGAGGTAAAGATCTTGTGTGGAGTGGATTAAAGAGGGGGACAAGAACACATCTCACTTTCATAAAATCACCAACTTGAGAACAAGTTTGAATGTTATCCAGACTTTATGGTGGATGGGGGATGGATTACTATACTAGGGAGGATGATATCACTACTACAATTGAAGTCTTTTTCAAATCCCTCGACATGGAATAGTGATGCAGTATGCAGGTGCATTCATGAACACTCAAAGATTTAGGCGATTACGCAAAGCAGTAAGAAGAATAAACTAAATTCCTACTCTTAAAGTCAAACACACTTCGGTTCCAATTAAGGTGTCAAGTAATAAAACCACTCCCCACCAAAATTAAGGCCAAATAAAGCAATGAAACTAATCAGGTTATTATGCCAATTAAAATTGACAAACCTAGTGCAAACGTAAAGATTAACAGCAACTAATTCAATGAAGTAAAAACCTAGTAAACAAATTACTAAAACGAAAGAACAATGGGGTAGACAAGGCTTTCAGATAAGGCTGACTCCAGGGTAAAGGGGACTGGTTTAAGGTCTGTAACGGCTAGGTGTATGGCCAAAAAACACTGATTAATAGAGGATTGATATGGGCTTTACGCAGGTTTAACTAAGGATTAGGATAGGGTTAACAGGGTCAGACAAGTTCTGGTTTGGGTCCAAAAAGATTATGTTTATGGTCAACATCAAGCTGGAACTTAAGGATTTATGGGATTTAGGCTTAGGACAGACTAGGGTTTACGGATACGGGTAAGGATCTAAATCAGTAAGAGGTTTAAGGCTTCAGATGGCTTAACAGAGAGAATAAAAGACCAAAACAGTAGCTGCAGAACTCACTTCTCGAGACAAGAATAAAGTCCAAATAGGAATCTTAATAGAGATCAGACTTCTAATATATCACGCTGAAAATCAGGTAAGGATCAAGGCTCTGATTAGGTCTGGAAACAGTGTATATGTTGGACAGAATGATCAGAGAGGTAGCCTGAAACTAAAATCAGATAAAAAAAACTTACTAAAGAGGTCACGATTTGTCCTGAAGCAAGAACACAGCAACCTGTGGGTATTCAACACTAATACGCCTCCAAGAATCAAGTAGCCTGATAGAAGATCTTCACAGGATGCTAGCAGATGATCAATTCAACAGCTACAGTGCACTTTAATAAGTTGTCTTCAACAGAACTCAATCAGACAGAAAAACAAACTCTTCTACTATTGCCACAGGTAATATTACAAGGAGAAATCCTAATTGAATTAGGACTTGCTAAAAATAATCTTCTCTCCAGATGCCACAAGATGAATACAAGGTAGAATATGATTCCTACCCAAAGAAATCAGTGAGAAAACAGACTTGGAGGGGCCCCAGGTTTTAGGAATGAGTGTGGTTTGGTTTTCTTGCAGAATCGAGGACAGGGAACAAGAAGGGGAATTAGCTGCAGGTCTGAAAGTTCCGAGAGAGAAGTTCTTCATGAAAGAACTCAAAGGGAAAGGGGTTTGGGTTTGGCTGATAGGTAGATGAGAAGGGTTTCAGGATTAGGTTATGAGAAATTTAAAGAAGAAAGATGGGAAATCTGAGAAAGAAAGCTGGGGTTATAGATTACAGGTTTTGGGGAATCAAGAAAGCATCAGGATCGGTTCTTAAGGATTTCTTGATGAGCTTTAATGGCTGGAATTGCAGAGAAAACAAGAAGGATGAAGGAGAAAGGTAGAAATACTGAATATAAAAGGGAAAGAAAAGGAAAATACCCGCTGTGGAGAAGGCCCTACTCCATAACTTGGAAAGTCCCTATCCAAGTCTCAAACCCCAGGCAAGCTTGAGAGAAAAATGGCAACCACTCATGGAAGCAAACAAAGCAGTAATCGATTAATTCAAAGTCAAATAATAATAATAATAATAATAATAATGTAGCTGCCTGGGTTTAGATAACCCACCATCTAGCCAAGTCCATATCCTAATACAATTTGTCAAATTTAGAAGCAACTCCTTATGCAACTCTAATTATAACTAAAGACCTCAACTCCTAATACTTCTATATAAAAACAACTCCTAATCACACTCCTAACATAAAAAAAAATATGACAAAATCAAACTCTAGGGCTACTGTCCAAAATCCTAACTACAACAAGATATCTCTCCAATCAAATGTTGTAGCCACATGGACCCATATGGGGCCCACCTACTCGAACCAAAGGGTTGGTCTGGATCTCCTCCTCCAATGATAAACCCACCAGGCTCCATCTCATGGGCTGATGTCCTCATCAAATAGTTTGGTTGAAGGCCTTGGTTGATGGGTATTGAGTTTGGTCATCTGTCTGTAGACATAATCAATTGGCTTGAGAAACCTTTCATGAAGAAGTGTTAACCACTCTCAATAGCTTCAAAGATGACAATGCTCCGAGCCCATATGAATTTCCAATGAAATTTTTTAAGATATTCTCAGGCACGGTGGGGAAGGAAGTTATGAGTAGAGATCTTTTATGAAAGGGCCTTGTGGTGTAAAAGCTTAAGTGATACTTTCATTGCCTTAACCCTCAAGGAGTTAAAGGACTATTGGCCTATAAGCCTTGTGGGCAACGTTTACAAGATTCTCTTAAAGTTCTTGGTTACAAGACTAGAAGAGGTCTTGGGAGAGCTCATTTCCCATCAGCAGAGTGGTTTCATGCGTGGGAGATATTTGGATTGTTCGTTGATTGTGAATGAATGTATTGACTCCAAGTGGATATGAAGAAAGCATATGATCATGTTTGCTGGAATTTTCTTGATAAAATCATCACTGAGACGGGATTTGGTCTGACATGAAGAAATTGGATTAAAGTTAGCATTTCCTCGCCCTCCTTCTCAGTATTGGTAAATGAGGATCTAGGGGCTTTTTCAAAGGAACAGGGGCCTTCACCAAGGAAATCCCCTTTCTCCTTATCTCCTTATCCTGGTCACCGAAGCTCTTTGTAGAATTGTTGCTAAGGTGAAAGTCTCTATCCTGGGGAAGGATTTTCTTAGTGGCTCTGGTGGCCCCTCCATTTCCCTTCTTCAATTCGCAGACGATTCCCTCTTCCTTCTTGAACGTTGGATATATTAAATTTAAGAGCCATTCTCCTAGTGGCTTCAGGCTAAAGCAAGATTAGGGAGTGGGTAGGGTAGAGAATCTGGAATCTCTAGGTTGGTTGATGGGTTGCAGAATTATCTCTTCCTGCAACGTATCTGGATCTTCCTTCTACCTGGTGCTAGGTACAATTCTAATGATCTGTGGAATCTTGTTATTGACAGATTGGGTAGATGGCTGTCATTATGGAAAGGGTGGTACTTATCCAAAGGAGGTACATCCATCTAAATAAAGGAATCACCCAAGTGATCCTCCTGACGGTGAACTGATAAAAAAAGAAAACCCTTCAGGTTGATTCTCTATAGATACACCAAACCTGTTAACTACCAGTATCTGTGACTCACAAGTAATATAACCAAACAAGAAAAGTCATAATCCAGACAAAAAATATGGCAGTGTTAATAATCTTCATGGAACACTTTGAAGCACTCCAAATGAAACCATCATCATTACCATCAACATTGTCATATCAACTAGCAAGAAACCCAAGGCAGAATATGAATCCTAAACCATTTGACAGTTCTAGTAAGAACCATGGTTCATATTTTCAGTGCATTCCCCCCCTTTTAAGAGAAGCATAACAAAATATCAGGGGAATGCAAAAGTTCCAAAATTTCATTGAAATTGAGTCAAATTAAACAAAATTTCACCAATATTAGTGAAAATTTGGTGAAATGTTGTTGATATCAATGCCTTCAATGGGAATTCTTTGGCCCAAACTTAAACCCATCTCAAATCCATTCTTCTGTTATAGTTTTTTGGGTTTGTTGATTCTAGAGCAAAAAATAGCAACTCTACTTTAATCCATTGTGTTAAATAGTATTGCATTATTTAATTTTTAATAAAATTAAAAGTTTATATTTTAAAAATGATAAAACATATATACAACAACAACAACAACAACAAACAGCCTTATCCCAACTATTTGGGGTCGGCTACATGAATCCTGTTATGCCATTCCGCTCTGTTTGATAAAACATATATGTACATATAAATTGAAAACTATACCTATATGTGTGTGTTAAATAGTATTGCATTATTTAATTTTTAATAAAATTAAAAGTTTATATTTTAAAAATGATAAAACATATATGTAAATATAAATTGAAAACCATACCTATATGTGTGTGTGTGGGTAGGTGGGTGTGCGTGTGCGTGTGTATAAATACATAAGTTCGAGATATGTGCTAGATAAACTATTGCATAACTTTGTTATATACAATTTGTTTGGAAAAAGACTAACTTAGGATTAAATTAAATATAAGGTAAAGTAGTCATGCAATCTAACATGTCTGGTAGCCATTTATCTATTAAAATAAATGTTGTGGCCATTTGTTTAACCATTTGATTAACTTATAGGTTTTGGGGTCTTGAGTGTGTGATCATGCTTATCTTAACATTCTTTAAAGTTTCATAAAAAATTTCACAATGATTAACAGAGAAATTTTCATAATTTTTCCATTATATCACATTCCAGTGAAATTTCCAGAACTCCCCAAGGTAAAATATCCATCAAGAACAAAATTTTATTCCATGGCAAGAACTAAATTCATTATATTATAAACAATATTTAAAGCACACCTCCAGATAGAATTCGCATAGAGGCACCAGTGCTCTCCTGTATCAACTTTATAAGAGACCCTTTCTTTCCAATTAAATTAATGGCTTGTGACGATGCCACCAATAACCGGATTGAACACATTGCAACTCCAGCAGCTGCTGAACTTGCACTAACATCCTCACTCTCGGATAATCCACTAACACGTTTGAATACTCTCAGTACAGCATCCATTGCAGGGGATATTTGTGCCTCTGGCTCTTCTTTTCCAGATATCAGGACCTGAAGAGAAAAGAATTTATTATATTTGGAAAGTATGATGAATGGATCACTTTAAACACGAGGATACAATGTGTGGCAATTGCTACCATCACCAAATTGTTTCAAGCAAATGCTCTAACATCTAAAATACCAATATATCTAAAGAACTGAATGAATAAAACCAAGAAAAAAATGTGTGTTACATGGGAACAGAAGCCAGAGTCAGACTGCGATGCATGTCAATGAGTCTAACTCAGCAAAGCTGAATTGTTGAAGTATATTCATTCCTGTATCACCTAAAACCTTAAGGTTCTGGGAGAGTAGGTTAATTCACTGTCAACATGGTATTAGAGCAGGTTTGATTGTGAGTTCAAATCCCGGTGGAAGTATTTTTCCGGATGTAGTATTGTGTGCATGTGTAAAACGGGATAGCTTGTGATACTATCATATACCTATAGAAAAAAAACAAATATAAAATGTTATCTTTGTATAGAGAAAATTGCTATAGGAAAAGATATAATTTATCACATAAAGTGCATGTTGATTTACATCAAAAAAGGAAAAACAACAAGGGAGGGGGATCGGAATCAGATATAGACACTACATTCATTTACAAGAGTCCATTCACCACTTACACCTTTAACTTGCACCTATAATCACCATCTTCATAAAAAAACTGTGATACTTTTGATGCTTCATTATCCATAAATTTGCAGTCTAGCATTAACATATAACCATCTATAGCAAACACAGATGTGTCTTTTTGATGAGAACATGAGAGGCAAGGTGGGGTCCACGAATGAAGACCCACAAGGAGGAGCATGGAAGACACATGGAGATACATTATGGAGGCTTTGAGTTAGTTTTAGAGTCTTTTATTAGAGTTTTATTGTATAATTTTATATTTTATTAAGTATTAGAGGTAAGACATCAAAGGAATTAAAGTTATTTTTCTGGTCAATTTTGTAAAGCCCTTTTTTTAAGAGAAATAGGGCTGGTCGACCAACTTAGAGAGCCAGACGTTTTGGGCCTCTTTTATTAGTATTTAGCAAGTCATTTTTGTGAGATTTGGAATAATAGGTTTGCTATTTTTAGCAAGTTTTATTTTGGTTAAAATTTGAATTGTAAGGGTTTTCTCAGCCAAATCGTGGCCTATAAGAAAACACCTTCCCCTCTTATTTTTTTCAATGAATAAAGTTTTTAAAAAAATGACTTTTCTCTTCTCCAACAAGTGGTAGGTTCCTCTTCTTCTCCAAGCTCCTTGATGCCAAGCTTAGAGGCCATGGATGGTGATGTCCAAGGTAATGAGTGACAGGTGATTACCCTCACTGGTATCTTTCTTTATCCATCTTCTCCTATTCTTTCTTCTTTTCATTCTTTGTTTTACAGTTTTCACCATAAACGAATCCATAAAAACCTTCAAGATTATACAAGAGTTCTTCTTGGATGACTCTTGAACAACCACAGGCTGCAAAAACTTTTCCATCAATGTTTTCTCTGCCTTTCCCGAACAACCACAGGCTGCAAAAACCTTTTCATCAATGTTTTCTCCATCTTTCCCATCTCTGCACCTTCTGTATATATCTTTACTGCCTGTGGCCACTTCTCCAATTTTCCCCACATGGTTTTCTTCCCAGAAAATCTAATCTCCTCTCTTTTTATACCCTGCAGCTGTATTTTCTTGATGATTATTTGGGTTTTCTGATTTCTGGAGATAAATTTCCTGGTTCTAATCTCTGCGACAGCCTCAGGCTTATGTGTACTTGCTGGTTATTTCAGTTCTGCTGAGATACTCTTATAAAGAATTTGGTTGCAATCATATCTGGTGTTCTGTTTGCTTATTGATTGGTGCCCTATTGACCTTCATCAGTTCTATTGATAGAAGTGATGGATCCAAGTGCTATCTTGAAGACTTTTGTCTGCACAAACTTTACCTTTCTGTGGAACCCACGAGTCCTTTAGACCAGCCCCGGTCCAGCTAGTGACTGTTGAGATAGATACCCAATCTGTTGACCTGGGTACAGACCTATCATTCCCTGCTGTTATCCCAGAGCCAACACACTACTAACCCACCAAAAATCAACCAAAAGAGTTCTTCCTGAATGATTCTTGAACCACAGGCTGTAAACCCTTTTCCATCAACGTTTTCTCTAGTGCTGGTTATTTCAGTTCTGCTGAGATACTTTAATAAAGAATTTGGTTGCAATCATATCTGGTTTTCTGTTTGCTTATTGATTGGTTCCCTATAGACCTTTATTAATTCTATTGATATAAGTGATGGATCCAAGCACTTCTTGAAGACTTTTGTCTGCACAAACTTTACCTCGCTGTGGAACCCACGAGTCCTTTGGACCAGCCCCTGTCCAGCTGGTGACTGTTGAGATAGATATCCAATCTGCTGACCTGGGTACAGACCTATCATTCCCTGCTGGTATCCCTAAGCCAGCACCCTATTAACCCACTAAAATCTGATGAGGACATCGGGTCCAGGCAGGCCTTCTAGACTTACCAGAGGCGGCGCAGAAGAGATGTTCAGGATGCTATTTATTTTATTGTTTAGTTTGTTTATGTCTCTTGTTGTTGTGGGGGGGGGGGGGCGGGGGGGACCCATTATTGTG
>JAOXJP010061668.1:0-15642 GCA_025762735.1 Platanus orientalis | reverse complement strand
ATTCCTAATTGTGTATGTATTAGTTAAGATTTAATTCATCTACCTTGCTACTATTATGAATTCATTGAAATCCTAAGCTTCGCTCTATGATTAAAGGTAAGAAGGTTGATCCATATGAAAGTGGAAAAAAGGAAAAATGATCTCTACTCCTCATGCTTGATGTTTGTCTTGACTTCCCCATAGATGAAATTCCTATTCATATCTTCATTGCTAGTTGGTAGTCATTACTTACCTTAATTGATTCCTAGCTCTATTGCTTATGCTATCATGTATGCTAATTTCTCATTGATGCTATTATTATGCATTTCACTTTATTATCTCCACTTAAATTTGATTTGATGAGCTCTAAATTAGTATCCTTACACCCACATGCATGACTTGTTTGAGATTTTTACACTATCATTGGTTTTAGAAAGTTAGAAAATGAATTTTCAAGCACTTTGTTATGGTGTGAGTATGAGCTACTACTTTCTGTTTGGTTTTAAGTATGGTCTTTACATGGTCTTACTTTTGAGTTTTGTTAGTTAGACGTCTCTTACATTGCACCCTCATATAGTTATATATTACTCTATACATGCATTGATTTTAAAGTACCGTTTTGACCTCGCGGGTTTTGTTTTGGACCCAATCACCGGGTGACATTAATAGGTGAAGACAACACGAGTTGCCCACCACCCTTGATGCCCTGGAGGATTTTTGCGGGTTAACCCTTGATGCCTTGAGAGATTTTTGTGGGCTAACCCTTGACTCCCTAGGGGATTTTTACGGGCTATATTGGTCTATTGACCCATTTGGGTTCAGGACCCAATCATCGGGTGACATTAATAGGTGAAGACGACACTAGTTGCCCACCAACCCTTGATGCCTTGGGGGATTTTTATGGGCTAACCCTTGATGCCTTAGGGGATTTTTGCGGGATAACCCTTGATGTCTTAGGGGATTTTTGCGGGTTAAATTGATCTATTGACCCATTTCAGTTCAAGACCCAATTACCGGGTGGCATTGATAGGTGAAGATGACACTAGTTGTCCACCATTTATGTTCCAGATTTCAGTTTTGTCAGGGACCCTACATGGGTCATACGAGATTTCTATTTTGTAGAGACCCTACATGGGTTACATGATTTCAATTTTGTTAGAGGCCTTCCATGGGCTAATCGGTTGTATTTGTTACGAGGTGTTTTGACGAGATTTGGTTCAGGAACCCTACATGGGTTGAGTTGTTTGATCCGATGAGTGCTTTGTTGAAAACCTGTCATGGGTTATATGAGTTGAGAGTTGCATTAGATTCTCATGAGCATGCATTTGTTTTGATATCTATTAGCTAAGGCTGCCTATTTGAGAGGCGCTAAGGCCTAATTATTTACGAGTATTTTTAAAGCAAACATTTGCATTGCACGTTGCATTTTCCTTATGAGCTACTAATTTTCTGTCTCAATTATGAGCTTTTATTGATTTAGCTTATGCACTTCTGGAACCTTTACTAGATTATGATTATTGTTATAGTTAGATCGATCCTTATATAATTCATTTGTTCTGATTTGGTATCAGTTTGTACTCGTGACATTCGATTTATTCCGTGGGACATTATGTATGTTCTCTCACGGGCTTTGTAGCTTACCCATGTTTTTACCACCCTTTCAGGTGGTGCCCAGTAGTATCTGGTATCTTGCAAGGTCGGCCCCATGGATGGATCGTGGAGAGAGGGCTGCTTGTTTACTTTTTATATTCCTTTTATGTTCAGCACTTATTCATGTATGAACAGGGATTTATGGATTTATGGTGATAGACGTTATATTGAGGTGCTTGTAGTTATGTTAAAAATGCTTTGTTGGGTGGCCCATTTAGAGGTCCATATGATGTTACTGTTTATTTAGAGATGGTAGTTTTGATGTTGAATATTGGAGATACTATTGAGTTCTTTCCGCTGTGTGGTTTAGATTGTACATGTTTATATTTCTGCTGGAGATATTATTGAGTTATTATCTTATAATTATGCTTCCGCTATGAATGTTTGGTGATTGAGGATAGTAATTAGAGAAAAAATGAAAATATATATATATATTCGCTGCAAATCAGTAAGTTAAGTAAGGAACCCCTTCTGCAAAGAAATGGTAATATCACACTTCGAGATCCGTGACGCTATGCATGTGTGTTTCCGCATTATTACTCCAATCTCTATGTGTGGATTTCGGGGCGTGACACTTATAGTACTAACTCATTTTTCCATTGAACCTTTGAGTAGCTCAGGTTGGTTTACCATTAAGCGTAAGATAGGCAAGCTAGGTGTCCATTAGCACCACCTTCAGGTTTGTCCAATTTTCTCGACTTATCAGAGATAAAAATCTCCTCATGGTCTTTCATAGAGGGGGTTAACTGTCCCAGACATCACCATTCTTCATCATTTGTAACTAATATAGGATTTGTGGCTTTAATTCCTAAGGAATAAGCCACAATTCTGCTTTCGGATTTCATGGAGATTTCCTCATATCCTAACAGTAATGGATTCAGACTTAACCAAACCCTCATAACAGAAAGCTTCGTTGTGTTCATAGGCACCAACGGATCCATCATAGATGGACTTCATGGTTCTTCATATCTTAAATACATTTGAACCAAACCTTTGACAACCTAATGCCATCCACCTATTAATCTCGTGTATCTACTCCACAACCTCATTCAAGGAATTTTTAGACTTACAGCATCCATGGCTCACAATGGCCTTTCACCATGAGATATCCAGATACCCAAATCTCCATCAACCATATGCTGAATTGCATATCAACTTTCGTCAATATCACAAGTATCATTGCCAAGACATAGTCAATAATGTAGAGCTTTTCTCTAAAAGTCTTCACAAAATATTATGGATTGTATACCACAACCCCTTTTGTCCCCATAGACAAGCTTGCTCTTCAAAATCCAATTGCAACCCTAAGTCTTTCATGCCAGTCCTTGACTAACAGACCCTTCCATGTCCAAGACACTGCACCACATGCAACTCTCATTATTCCTTTTAGACAAATAGAGATTTAATTGGGTTCCAAATTCATCACCATTGAGAGTATCACATACTTTATGCCATAATTTGATACCCTTCCTGATCCTATCAAAATTTCCTAACACCTTCACATCATTTACATGCATAATACTCTTTTGATTGTCGCATATGATGGATTTCTCATGATATCCATAGATGAAAGCTTTCCATTTCATCTGATTTACTAATCAGGATTTCCTTTACAATAAAAAAGACCATCTTGATGAATTCCACCACTCTTAAGGCATTTGTCATAGAGTTAAGTTCATTCTTCCAATATTGATAACGAAAACAACAACCAATCAGACAATAGAGTACATTATTTTGTCACACCATCATGATTGAGTTTCTTCCTGAAATCTCACTTTTACTTAATTGGTATATGTCCTTCAAAGAAGATCCCCAACACCTGGTTCATTAAGTGTAATTTATCATCTATGGTAAACATCCAAAGAAATACTATATACCACTAAGTGGTTGCTTGGTAGGTAATTGGATCTCCCTCTGCCAGACATTCTATATTTCAAAATCAATTTCAATTGATTTAAATATCATAGCATTCATCCGAAGTTTGACTTCAATAAAACCTCAAAATCCCTTGGGTTCTCGGATACAAGCACATTTATCCCCACTATTTCCAATCTTTTAAAGAATAGAATTCATTCCTACGTGCCTATGTGAAGGGTAGATAACGTACATTTTTTTGTATTTGTACTTTTCACGATGTCCAGTATCCAAATCACATATTCAGCTCCTTTGCACCATAAAGGAATTCTTTTCCAATATTTAATTCACCTTTGAATTACCTCCATTTTCGTGTGAGAATATCTCATGGAGTTCCACCAATGTAGTAGGAACTCAATTTAATTCCATGCATAAAATGAGATTTATTATCATAAATTTGCGGCTTATTCTGAATTCCTATCATCGCATTAACCATCATGTCTTTATGCGGTATAATCTTACTATAACTCTATTCATAATGGAGTGTTAGAGATATCACATTTATTCTGTTTTATTTTCAGAATTTATTGAGTAAATTAGATACAATGATCTTAAAATTGAGTCATGAAAGTTTCAAATTTTGCTTCCTTATATTAAATTGTCTATTGACAATTCATTAATCTCATAATTCTCAAATATTTAGTTATCCTTTGTGTTCCAAGTTGGTATGTCTCAACTCGTAAGAATCGAACGTGGAAAACCTTAGGTGATGGACACACTAATCTTGGTCAACATTCACATGTTAGATTCAAGCACTATCGTGTGTCTGAACTTGCTTTAATAAAGCACTTGAAATGAGGATCTCCTTAATGTCAATGACATCTAAGACATCTTAAAGGTGATTAGTCTTGCAGGGATTGCTTAAAATTTGACATCGTCAAAGAAAGGATCCTCCTTAATCATGTCTCAACATTCATCCTAGTTATGGAATCCTCCTTAATCATGTCTCAACATTCATCCTAGTTGTGGGGTAAAACACGTTCATGTCATTTGTAACAATCCACTATTGTCTTGATAATAGTTAACCCATCTTGAACCTTATGCCATAATTTTTGTTGTCATTCCCGTAGAGATGAAAGACACTAACCATGATGCATGACATTTTTCAACCATATAGGTTGGGTTGACCTTTCATCGTCATTAAAAGGGTTTCACATTACTTTCCAAGTGTTCAAAGAATTTTATATGTGACAAGTTGTGGTTAAACTCTCAAGTCTATATTAGTCCTAACGACACCAGTGTTTGGTCTCATCTCTTAAGATGGCATAGTCCAAATACAATGTAGTGTCAAATTTGGGCTACTCGTCTAAGTGTAGTGCAACCACATCACTTACTATCTTGGTCATTGTTTAGTTTCTTATGAAAACTTGTTACTAGCTCCTCAATTGATTATATTATCTTTAGTACATTATCGTGTATCTTGGTAGTCTTGGTTTCTTATAAGAAACCGAACACATGATATATTTATTTATCTCTTTAGCATAGTCAACCACCATCTATGGAACAATTTGTTTCATATAAATCATACTTTCATCGTTATTCATAAGCATCTATGTGTCTCAAAAAAACAAGTCCAATTCCACATATTATAAACAACTATATGTGATAGTTTACAGATAAACCTACTAGTAGTTTAACGATACATTCCATAAGTAACTTTGGGGGGTTCTTAAGTTAATTAGAATTGACTATTAGTCACACATGCAAAAATTTATTTTCCTTTTGCTTCCTTGCACTAATCTCCATTAAACTAAATCAACTTGTTGTGAGTTAAACTTTCCCAAGTTTGGTTTTACCACAGGAGTTGGACATATCTTCAAATTGTTAGTTTTGGTGAGGGATTAAATTAACATTTAATTTTGATTAATTCATATGTTTATGAATTATCATTATGCTTGTAAGTATTCAATTACAATACTTTGGGTCATTCACGGATAATTCGCGAGAATTCAACACAGTTGAGATTCACTACTTCACAATTCAGTCATAGAGCTCCAGTTAGTCGCAAGACACTTGCTTACTCGCGGGTCACATATTCAGTCATGACTTGGTTTAGTCGAGATACCCAAGCTTAGCCTTATTAGACGGTCTTCAATCATAGTTTAATTTATAAGTTATTGGTTTTTCTTATCTTCTTCAAGTTAAAGTTAAGTTAATTGATTCATCCAAGCAAAGAAGGTGTCATTATCACATTTCTTGAAGATAGTTGAGGCCTCTTAGTATTGTGTAAGGGATAATAGCCAAGCTAACTCCGAAAAAAGAAGAACTAGGGCTCTCTGGAATTAGGGATAATAGCCAACCTGAAATGTTTTATCCGAGTCCAAACTAGGCCTGAATAAAACTTGGGGCCTAAAAATTGGGTCCAAACTTAATCCATTTTAAAACAACGGGCTTCGGGCTGAGTTCGGGCTAACCGAATTAAAACTCGTTTCTTAATTTTGGGCTGATTTTAAGCCCATAATTGCCCCTAAATACATATTATGTGGGGTTTTTTTTTAACAATTGACACTTGAACTATTGGATGATAGTAAATTTGTTAAAAAATAAGAATCCAAAAATAATAAAACTAAAAAAATATAAACCTAATACCACCATGTATATAAAATTATTATTTGCTAAAAAGTTCGGGTCAGGCCAGGTTGGGTCTCAGGCTGAGCATCAAACTGCCAAAACTCGGCCTAAATAAAACTTTAGGTCTTAAAGTTGGGTCCAAACTCAATCCAACATGGAATTAGATTGGCTTAGCCCAATTATTTTTCAAGCCAAACATGTCGGGCTTCGGGCCAGCCTGGCCCAATTAACAGCCTAATCTGGAATACATGCAACAATAGCCACTTTGGAGCTCTCATTCTTCCTCTTCTTTTATCAGAGAAAACCTTAATATCGGTACCCAAATTCCTCTTTTGAATCAAATCTCATCTTTTAGGGTTTATATATATATATATATATATAGGGTTGTGCAGCAACCCTTATAATGGGGAGAGGGGTTTGCGACAACCCTAATATGAGGAAAGGGATTACTGCAACCCTAACATCTTTCCTAATTTTATATATATATATATATATTGTAAAATATTTCAACAACTGATCCTAGAAAGAAATAGATCTCAGTCAGAAGATGTCAATAGCCATAAGATACTAACATAGTACCATCACTACTAGCATGTTTTTGGAAGTCCAAAATGAGCATACAAAATCGTGAATTCTGAAAGAAGGAAAATGCACATTCCAAACTTCAAATAGAAGTTGAGGTGTGAAAAAATAAGTCATTCTTGGAAAGGAACTTGTAACAAGAGCGATGAATTATTACTTAACATTCATACAGTTGTCTTAATGATTATTAACTACTTTCTGTGTGGCAATTGAATATGGAACATCTAATCATAAAGTACCCTATTTATTTTTCACCTATGTAGCTTTAGTTGAATTGTCTAAGCTTCGTTATGCATAAAGACCTTTACAGTAGTAGACTGTGGACAAGGAATGATAATTGAAGAGTAGAGACCAAACACCTATATTACATTTGGTAAGAGAAAGCTACAAAATGGGTTAGGCCTTGGCGTTGCTTGGTAAGGAAACTTCCTTATAATTTGTTATCTTTTCCAATTTGCCTTGGAATCATTTCTGACATTTTGCTAAAAATGCAAGATCAAATGCTAATTCCAAAGAGTTTCATTCTGATCAGTGGTATTACTAATGAAAGGAGGATAATTCTATTAACTCATTTTTTTACAGGTTTATATAGCTGATGAATTGGCTTTATAAATTTACTTTAGTTGAGAGAGTCATGTATTGCATTAAAGAGGGAGTCATACATTATGAATTTATGATCATTAATTGAGTTGAGAGCTTTTACTACCTTCTTATTCCTTATCTTTTATGTGAAAATTGTGTGGTTGTTATTGCATCAGTTAATCTAATATTGTTTTTTAACCTTAAAAAATCTAATTTCATTGATTGGTAGATCTTGATATATAGTTTTGTGAACTTTAATTTGATTACCAATTATTAATGATTGATTGTGGTCGTATCCTTGGCCCATCGCATACATTCATACATGTTGTTGGAGAATGTGGATTGAATGACTAACAATCCAAAATAATCAGTAGTCATGACAATCCGTACTACATTAGCAATAGTTTGTTTTTATTTTTAAAATTCAATAGCATAAAGAATATGAATTGACTGAGTATCAATCCGGAACTCCGTTATGGTCAAAGTACTGTTTTTCCTATCAACAACTCCATTATGTTTAGAGTGCATAGTGTTGAGGTCTCTACAATCTTTGCAAAACTTGATGAATCCAAAGTCCATGTATTTTTCTCCTCTATCTAATCTTATAACTTTTATTTTCAAGCAAAGAAGATCCCCAACTTCAGCTTTGTAGGTCTTGAATTTTTTAAGCACTCCATCCTTAGTCCCTAGAAGAAACACAATATATTTAGATGCATCATCGATGAAGGTTATGAAGTATCTATTTCCTCTTTTGGATAGTGTGTCAGTCATTTCACAAATGCCAGTGTTGATAAGATTTATCACATTTGATAATCTCTGTACATTCATGAATGAACTGCATGTGACTTTGCATTTACTACATGTGATGCATTTTTCACTTGTTGAATTATCAAGATTTGAAATTAATCCAAGATTTTTCATATGTTTGATTTTGTTATAATAAACATGTCATAATCTAACATGTCATAGATCAAAAAACTCAATCAAGTAAGCAAAAGTAGAAGGCATTTCATTAACAACATAAAGCTTAAACATTCCAGAGGTGGCAAATCTCTTGCCTACAAGCACACCATGCTTAGTAACTATAAACCTATCAAATTCAAGCACCATATTGAATCCATGCTTGCTTGTAAGAGATCTGAAAATTATGTTTTTCTTACTGTCTGGGACATGGAGGACTTCTCTAAGGGTAGTAGTTTTCCCAGAGGTAAACCATAGCTTTATTATGTATTTTTCTATTACCTTAGAGGATGAAGAGTTTCTCATGAATATATTCATGCCATTTCCCATTAGTTCATAGGAGGTAAACAAATCTTTGTTTCTGCAACTGTGTAAAGTGGCACCAATGTCAATCCACCAGTCAAATGTCTCTCTTATCACATTGGCTTCAATGACAACAACTATCATTTCATCATCATAGATCATTCTCTTGTTTTCTACTTCTTTTTGTTGTTGTTATTATCATCATCACCATATTTCCTATGGTGTCAAGCTTTATCCAAATGCCTTGGGTTTTCACAGACATAGCAATAAAGTATGTTCTTTGGCCTCTCAATAAGTTTCTTATTGCCTTTGGCAGACTTCTTGAATTTTCTCTTATTGGATGTGAAATGACCTTTGGGTTTGGCTTCCACCACATGCCCCTTCTTAGATGGCTTAAACTTCTTATCTTTGTTTCTTGCTATTTCTTCAACTTGCAAATGATGCATCAAAATGTTAACTAACATGTCCTGATTATTGAGACTGCCCTTTGTTTTATATACCAAGTTTCTTGTAAACCATGGTATTAGTGATTTATTAAAAGGATGATTTTCTTTAACAATCTATTGTGGGTTAATAAAACTCTATTGTATTTTTTCATTTTGTAACATTTCATGTTTCATTATTGGATTCTATGTTTTCTTTGATGTGATAAGTTTCTTCAAAATATTTGACTGATTAATAAGATGGTTAGGTCACTTATAGTCTAGATGTTTATCTTTTCCCAGTGTCATATTTGATTTGATTCAATACTCTTTATTTATCATGATAATGCATTACAATAATGAAAAAGATCTACATATTATTTTTTGGGCTTTCATTGCAAGCATTGCTGGGAATTGGATTTGTATTTATTTTATTTGGAGTGATAATGATGTTGTCTCTCCTTTTCATATTCTTCGTTATACCATAAATGAAAGGGCTCGGTCTTGAAGAAATAGGCCAAAATTCTTTGGTAGACGTTATCATGTACATGAAATTGGGTTCTCATATATGTTTTTCCTTATAAAATTGTAATAAAAAAATGGTAGTTATAATACCCCATAATCCATTAGAAGGGTAAAAATATAATTGAGCATGTGTAAGGGTAAAATTGTTTTTGAACATTTTTATGAAGTGTTTTGTGGTGTTTGGGATCCAATAGAGTGAATTAGAAGTGAGTGAAACATAGATAAGTCCCGAACTTGTCAAGTTCTAAAGTTGTCCCAAGTGCATTCTTGGGATAACTTTACAGGTAAACCTGTATCAATCCCAAGACAATTTGAGTACAAGCCATACATCATTATAAATATCTAGGAGTCTACTATCTAATGCCTCAAACGATGCGTAATTCAAAGTTTTTTAAAGAAAGTTACGACTGTTTTATCATGGGGTGTCTGTGTTGAAAATTCAGAAAATGCCCCTCATGACAAGTGAAAGATGGGTCTTGGACATGACCGGTCTAGAAGATAAGGCCAAGCCCTCAAAAATTTTCTAACTAGTCACCAATCTCATGACAGGTCAAAGCCTTGACAGGTTTCCAATCTCCTGATCGGTCAAGACTGAAAAATCTAGAGAAAAAAAACATACGAAAATGATGTGGCTTTCTTATATTTGACTCTTATACATGTGGGATCTCGTATATAACGAAATATAATCACTCTATGACCTCATTTGGGTCCATTAGACCATTTAGAACATAGAAAGAGAGAGGGAAAGAGAATTTGGATAATTGGGAAAGATTATAAGAACTTTCTCTCCAAGAGTAAGGTAAGCTCCAATTTTCTTATATCTAAGTCTTTTGGCTTGGAATTTGAGGGTTTGACATTAGATTCATGATCTAGGATGCTTTCTCATAAGATCTATGTAAATTTTTAGAGGAAGAAGGTTGAAACAAACTTGAAGTAAGGAATATCTTAGAGAAAAGTAGGACTGGAAGTATTTGTGTAAACTAATGTCATTTCCTTCCTTCATTTCTATAGATCTTTATGAATTGATGAAGAATCTCATTCTTGGGAATGTTTTTTATTTGGAAACCATGAGAGTTTTGCTCCAAGATGATGATTCATTGATCGAAAGTGATTCTCATGTAAGTAGAGTATCATTTCCATTATCTAAGCTTAAATCCTTTAGTAAACCCATGATTATCCATTGAATTCTCATGTGAAATGCCATGTAATTGAATTTATACATGTTATGAACTTATGATTCCTTCTATTGATAGATCCATGGTGTTTTCCTTTGAGATCCACATGTTAGATATGTGATTGACATGGATCTAGACTTGAATTGATAAGAATCTCTGTGAAATCAATTATTATGGAATATGATGTGATTGATCAAAGTAAATCTTGTTAGAATATTATAAAAATGTGAATTCTCTTGTACTAACATGAAATAGAGCATGAAAAAATGTCTTTGATTGAAATTAAGTATGATAGAAACTTCGAACCCACATATGGACTACAATATATGAACCAATGATAAGAAATTTCGATTCCTTTGAATAAACCAAAGATCTCATGATATGAAAGATCATAAGAACTACAAATTTTGAAAAATTACATGAAGTATGGATCAAATGTGATTTATATGAATAAATTATGAATGATTGAATATGAAATGTGAATGTATTATGATTGAAACTTATTGAACCATGGAACCTTCTTTCATTTGTCATGAGAACCATTTACTGACTATTGATTTCCTTTAATATGTCTTAATTATTTATTGAACTTTAAAATGTTATTGAATTTTTGAACATTGAACCATCTTCGGGCCTTATTAAATTATTGAATTCTTTGAATCCATTTGAACCGTTTAAAACTTTCCATTGGGTCGCAACAGTGGAATATGATTTTTGGGACCTACCATTGGATCGTAACAATAATAATGTTATATGGGACCTACCCTTAGGTCACAATAAGAGAGAGACATGTAAATTATAAAGGACCACACTGGTAATCTATATAGGACCTTCCATTGGGTCACAACAACGGATGTAACACGATTTCTGGGACCTACCATTAGGTCGCAATAATGGTAAAATTATTTGAGACATTCTTTTGGGTCACAGCAATAGAGATTGTTATTCGGTATTGTATTAACCCATTAAACCCCTTTAACTATTATTTTGGGCTCTACTATTGGGTCATAACAATAGAAATTATTGATAATTTTTTGCTAGTGTCTTTTTTTCATTTGAACCTATTAAATCCTATTAAAAATAGTTTCAGGACCTCCCATTGAGTTACAATAATTAAATATTCAAAATGTATAATGAAATGATAAGAAATAATGAATAAAACATTGACCAAGTCTATAAGTAAACAAATCAAGTGATATGAAGGTTTTTGAACTTTAGTGATAAGTGAATGAACCGTTGATAAAAACTATGCGAATGATTTCAAAAATCAAAGTATTAACTAACCTTGAATAGAAAGATGAATCATTTATCATTATATTATGACTTGTATTCTTTTGTTGTCCATGGTATAGAATAGAGTTGTTTGTCTATTTATTTGCCTCCATAGACTAATATGTTATTGTCTCATATAGTTTGAACTTCGTATTATTATTCATGTTTATATTACGTAAGAGAAACCCATGTGTAAGCTATAACTGTTACCTTTTGGATATGGTTTGCATTTATACTTGTTGAGCCCGTCAAGCTCACCCCAATTAGCACAGGTTTGGAAGAGAAGTGATGGATTGGTACAATGGAAAGACAACTTATTGCATGAAGGAATTAGTAAAAGGATATAACTTAAATATTTTGTTTTTATGAGACTGTTATTTTGAATAATGTAATAAATATAATGATGATGGACTTGGATATAACAGATGTAATATGCATTTTGGCCTTTACTTTTGATTAGGAGCATGTGATTGATGGTACTTCAGTTTTATGTACATGGTTATATGGATGATGATATTAGATAAGTGTTTTTCGTTGCAAAATTATATGAATGAATGAAACCATTAGTACTTTATAATTTATATGTTTCCACTGCATACTATTACAAATGAAATGACCATGATTATGTTTACATATATGTTTATGCTTCCACTGAAATCCAAGGTAAAAGATTATTAGATCATGGTCTTAATGTTGTCAATTTTATTATACTAGCAAGTGCACTAATCTATTCATTAGTATAGTTCCAGTAAATGGAGGTCGAACCCACAAGGACTTGAGTGAATAATCTCAAAGGAACAAAATTATTCCAATTAGTTTTTCTAAACCCTAGTTTAACAAAAAGATTTGGGATTATCTTAAATTAAAAATGATTCAATTAAACATGCAAACGGTAAATGAGCAAGCGAAAAAAACTAATTAAAAAAACTTAAGGAAGAAAACCCAAGTCCTAGAATCCACTCTATAGAACTCATAAACCTTGATCAATTTTATAATTTTCTCACATATTTCATAATGTGTCGAAACCAATCTAACATCATGGAAAATCTTCAACTAGTTATTTTTAGAAAACTAAAGTCATGCTTTTCTTGGCTTTGAAAATATAAGATCAAATAATTCAACTTAAATCTGAAAGAAATAATTGAGAGTAAGAAATCCTACAATTGGCAATATAAGATCAAACTAAATAATCCAGAACTTAAGTTGAATCATGGAAAAAACATTATTAAAACCATACTCAACATACATCTATAGAGAATTTAAAGGAAAAAAATATTCTTTGTATTATAACTTAATAATCATGAAAAATATTAAAGATCAAAAGTTTGTTTACAACTATAGAGTTTCATCTAGGCCTTAGGCAATGGAATTAACCACTCATGAAGGTTTTGTACATCAAAGGATTGCAAAACATGAAGAAAAGAGAATTAATGAATAATTTCACTTGATGTTATTCACTGTTGTATACACGTATTTATATACATTGATAAAGATCCCAAGTCTTAAGGTATTTAAATAAAGTAATACAACTTTATAAGGATCGGTGTCATCCATTCCTTATATACAAGATGTGAAAGGTGGTTTGATCATCCATTCCTAATATGCAAGATATGAATGGTGGCTTGATCATTTATTCCTAATATGAAATATGTGAGAGGTGATTTGGTGTCATCCATTCCCAATATGCAAGATGTGAATGGTGGTTTGATCATCCATTATTTGATTCAATAAAATCTAATCTTATTCCCTAATTTAGAAAATCTGATTGGTTGCTCTCCTTAATTGATTAAGCTCATTCAAATCTTGATGATTGTCTTTTAATTTGAGTTTGATTCAAATCACTTGATTTGGAGTCCATCCTTAAGTCTTGGATAAAACACATTAACATGTTAAACCCAGATTACCCACAAAACATAAATAAACTATAATTAATCATAGAATAAAGTAAAAGTTAAACTAACAATACACATATAAAAATATTTCCATTAACATATTTCATGCACATCACTTAAAATGAATGACCTTAATGAATATGGAATACGGATCGAAATGTAATGTGATGATCCAAATTTGGGGTGCATACAGATGATTTCCGAGTCCGGGTTCAGGGGCGTACAATAGTAAACTGAAATATTTTCTATTGTTCAGTAACACTTCACATACCTCATTAACATATATTTTTCTCTTCTTTTTTTTCCTTCCCAATCAGATTCAAAGTTGTATATTTTTCTTCATTTATAATGGGAAGCATGTATAACCCAACTTCATATTGTTATTGCCCCAAACAGAGGAGTTAAAATAAAATATGGTTGATCTAGACATCTGTATTTCCATGGATGGAAGCCAATTGTCCTTCCAACATGTGTTGCTCATCCAAAACTGAACGGCTTCTAACTGATGGAATTTTCACTACAAAAGGATTTCATTCATGGATCGTTTTCTGCTTTACAATTGTATCATCCCTCCAACCAACTTCAATACAATGATGTTGAAAGGTTTTGGTTTTATTTTCCATCTCAATATTTTTTGGCATGGAGCGGATTAAAAATGTGACAAGCTAACGCAATCAGCTTGATTGCATATTCAAATAAATTTTGTTTCTGCAAGTGTCAACACATAATTTTGGCTCCAACCTCCAAGGATCTTTCCATACAATCCACTGGTGAAAGTCACCATTAAGTTTCAGCAAGGGAGAATATCAATTTCTCAACATTACTTGTAACATTAATGCACATAGTTCGGGTCAGTGTGTAACTGTTATTCATATATTTGAAGAAATTTTATTTGTAGAAGTAATTTACTTATAAAAGTACGTAAAGTTTAATTGTGGAGTAAATAACCTTTACTTGTGAAAGTGAAAAACTTATATGTGAGAGTAAGGAACCTTCTCGTAAAAATGTTTAACTTTTAATTATAAAATTAAGTAACATTAAGTCATGGGAGTGAGTAACTTATATGTGGAGCAAGGAACATTTACTCATAAAAATGTGTAAATTTTAATTATGAAATTGAGTAACTTTAAGTTGCAGGAGTTGATAACTTTTTTCTTGTAGGATTGTTATCAAGATAAAGGATCCCCTACACCCAAATTATTGAGTTCCAAATATGAGTAATGAGATACTCCTAACTGGCCATGTCACTTGAGAAAATACTTTTATTACCAAGTATTTTGTGTTTGTATGCCTATGTTTCTCCTTCTTATTGCTAAAATATACAACACAGCTTTGGTTCATTCTTGAGTGACAAAAAAGGGTATTTCGGCCTGCTACTATTATATACTACATGGCTCAAGTGAATGTTGGGGTGACTAGGAATATGAGATGAGGGAACGGGAGGCCTGGTCTTATACTTCCATGGTGTTTCGTGTAAAGGAGAAAGAGTTGCCAGAAAAGAGAGTTATAGAAGAGGATTGTGTTGCTAAAGTGCCTTGGGACGGGAAGAAGGAAGACATAATAACAATGATCATCATTTCTTTTTTTCTTTTTCCTGAAAAAAAATAAATAAAGGAAATGGAGATGTTAGAACACTCCGTTTCCAAGTTAATGTTGGCGTCCACTATATTATACACTAAGTAATATCATTGGAGGGTGTAAACCTGGTGTAAATCCCTCTGGTATAGAGGATTTGGCAACCTACGGGATAGGGGGGGGGGGGGGGAGGAATAGCCAAGTTTGTTATCTTATATTTAAACCAATTAGCTGACACAA